>JBBJLR010000040.1:11108967-11120656 GCA_037577145.1 Brachypetersius gabonensis | reverse complement strand
AAAGATGCTGGTTATTTTGTTAAGCAGCCGTGTTACTGCATCCTTACTGCCGTGTTACAGGCAAGCACTTTTAAAAACGTTAAATTTAGCCATTTAACGTTATTGCCTCGTCAAGCGCTGCAAGCTTTGTTTTTTGTTATACTGCACTACTAAGGTACTAGGACTGCATTTTTATTTGTGCACTGCACGAATGCTGTTCGTCATGTTAAAGATGTGAAACTTTGAAAGATTTATTGTGTTTCTCAAATGTTAATAAATGGGATGCTTTGTGTTCCCAAATAGTGTCCCCTCCTCCGTGGTAGCAGGAACCCTTATATACGGTAATTAAACATTAAAACACCTGCGGCCTGTAGTCGGGTGCGGCTTATATATGGAACAATCTGTATTTCCCCCCAAATTTGGCTGGTGCAGCTTATATTAAGGTGTGCCTTACGGTACCTAACGTGCAACGTCACGTGATCTCTATCACGATTAAGACGATAGACCAAAATCTCTATTGGTTGACAAATTTCTACTGGTTAATGGTGTCTACCGGTATTTTGCCCACCCCTACGGGAAATTTACTCCTGTGTCACCCTCTAATACACAGTTCAGACTATTGCAAAGTAAAAGTAAAAAACACATGCAAATTCAAACAGAATTTCAACATTTCACATATAGACAGTGGCTCATCGATGCCTGAAAATGAAATAATTACCCAGCTACGAATCCAAAAGCATGGACATATATTTTACTTTCCTAGGATAGCCCGAAGGGCAGGGCTGAGATAGGCTATTGTGTCCTCCAGTATCTGTATTTGTGAATACCTAATGATACCCATTCCTCTCACTGGTCTCAAAAATGGTATTTTATGAGCAACCAAAATTCAGGTTTTTGAAATGAGTGAACAGGGAGGGAATGTAGCCTGTTCAGTGTGAAACATTTATTCTGTTAAGCAGTGTAACTGTAATATCTAAAAATCATTAATAAACAAAAAGTAAAAGTGTGTAGTCAGAAGTTTGCAAACTCCTTTGTGTTGGAACCATTTAAGTTACGGGTGTCGAACTCCAGTCCTGGAGGGTCATTGTCCAGCACATTTTGGTGATTTCCCTGCTCAGGAACACCTGTTTCAGCTTCTCAGTTTATTGCCAAGTTTAGTGAATGTGTTCGAGAATGAAAACCCTCCAGGACCAGAGTTTGACACTCCTGTCTTGCCTGCATTACAACAGGCGTGTTGGTGAACACCATGCTCCAAACAACTCCAAAATGTTACGCTACACCATCACTGTCATTAATTACTCGAGTTTATGAATTAATCTTTGTAGCCTTTAGCACATAAAGTATATATAGTTTGCATGAACTCACTCATTATATTAGCTGGTCCTCTGCACTTCTGTGAACCTCCCAACTCAACAGTTCACTTGATAAAGAAATGAACCACTAAAAGTGAATCCAAGCTGATGGTTCATCTCGCAATGTGAAACCACTCATCACACTTGCAGGAAAAGATAAAACCATTTCCAGAACCACTGGGCATCCAGAGAACAAAGTATCTCTTCAGGCCTTGTCATTAGGCTTATGGAGGGGCTTGTGTGCTCCTCTTCACTGCAGTGGAATTAATGAAGCAGCTGAAGAGTAGCCAGAGACACAGTAGGCACAGGGTGGATCATCCCTTTATGAGAACAATCTAATTTTCCTTTACCAGAGTATATAAATAACATGTAATTAAGCAACAGCAAAAACTGAGGATATGCTACATTAGTTTAAAAGGATGAACCTTTTTTTTTTTACAGCTAATTTATTAAGGCTTGTAAGTTATATTTCCTGGCTTGAACAAGAGCAAAATGCTCCAAGCTCAGACGCAAATGGTGAATCTATGATGGACCATCATCAAAACATCATTACTTGGCTTCAGGATGATTAAAGGGCACTGGTGAAATATTCTCATCTGGGCAAGATCTCTCAACTTCCCAAGTCTGAAACTCTACCTGACCATCACAGTCCAAAGAAACTGGGCTGATTCGACTACAAAACCACACAGAGCTCATCCAGCCAAATGCTTCATTTCTTATCTGGCCTGTGATGCAGCAAACTGCGGACGAGCATAAGCAGTTCCTGTATGTGACCATGTAATCAGACAGGAGATGAGTCAGGTTAAATACACCTATGGTGAAATTGGTCTCATGAAATGCCTCCCTAGTAGTTATTCTGACAATACAACAATTTGTGTCCAATTTAAAACTGTTCAAAATCTCATCCAAATACAACAAGGCCAACAACACTGGCACAAACAAAAAAGAAATGTCTAAGATCTCCCATCAGAAGTTGAATAAGATGGCTAAAGCTTACTCAACCCAGCAACAGAACTGAAAAACACCTATTGCCAAAATGACAAGACAGTTTTATTGTGTGAAAGTGTGTTTCTGTACAATAGTTTGAGAGCTTTTAAAAAGAAAAAAAATCCTACCCACAACAATGCAGGAACATTTCCTTAACTTGCATCAGTGTAAGCACTGATTTCTGTGTAGACAAAGGCATATTTAGTCGTGCCCAAAGTGCAGAATGTTAGCATAAAAATATGCATGGCACCTACATGGGAGTGTATCATGTTAAAACTGTTTAATTAGTGCTGCCTTCAGCTTTTTCCAGTTAAATGTGGTCCATGTGCACAAGCTAAGATGGATGTGAAAAAGCTAAATGTCTGGAATGCATGGCACTCTAAAGCTGAAGGAGACAACAATGGCTGTCTTAGAGGAAATCCATCCTAATGCCGCTATGGTATTTATCAGCTAATGCTGCTGTGGGACGTGAGCAAACCCGACACAACATACTGACTATCAGATTCAACTTCCTTGATTGTGTCCTCTCTGCTACACAACAACTTCCTTGTTGTAACCAAGTTAAGCACGCATACAGTCGAACACAAAAACTTACAGAACAGAACAGAGGATTATGTATTTTTCACTACATAAAATCAATGCAACTCTTGACCAGGCTTGTCAGAGCATTTGCAATTAACAGTAGCTCTCGATGACTTGGAATAAATATGACATTTAGGTGAAACAGCCCTACACCCAGTAGAAAACAGCATCGTCATCACTGTCTGGATTTAGGTCCCAAAAGGCTCTCTGTACAATTACGCCTTTAAGACAGAGGATACTGTGGTAACTGTGGTTTACATATTCTGCAAAGCAAAGTCATCTTGGGATAACTTCCTATCACCTACACATTTTGAAGAGGCCTTTCATCATGCGGGGACTTCCTGACTAAGACAATGCACACATGGTAATTACTGATACTTTCATTATGTATTAAGACTTACATTCTTCGATCACACAAAAAATAATAAGACAGCAGAATAGGGACATCACAGTGAACAGCTAATAAAGCTAATAAAGTCATGTCCCAAGGTAAAAAAAAATTAGAATACAATAAGTACACACTTACCCCTTGATTTCCAGAGAATCGTATTAGAGGTTGAGTAGACACACCCTGGAAAAGAAACAAAAAAGCATCAACCATGTGTCATTAAGAGCACAATAAAAACAGGGAACAGAAGGCCACTGCACTTTTAAAACAAGCCCAGAAAGCCTGCCAGTATGAACTGTACGTGTCAACAAGCTAAATTTCCACCACTGTAGACAGGTGAAAGGTTCAATGACAAATGGCCTCCCATTATTGGAATCACGCTGAACTTAAAGACAGCAGGATAAAGTCCAAACTGAGGACTCTGTTAGACTTTACTGAGATCCAGTTTAAAGGTAACGTACCAGGCAGGCTGTGCATGTACTAGATTTCAGACTGGGCATGTTTTTGTTATTAATCCACACATTCTACAATATCTTTGTTAGTTACACTGCCTGCCTCTGGGTTTTTTTTTGAGTACTATTCTAATTATAAATTATAACAGCTTTATCACACCAGAATTTTGTTAAGTCTGTGTCTTTGTTAAGCCTTGTTATGCTGTTTTGGTCCAAACTGAGGGTGGGCAATATTGCTAAATATATCACAATATTTCATGAATTTTATGATACATGCGATATTTGTTCTTTTCTGATATCTGATTAGCACTAAATCCAATTAATCAGGATTAATTGTGCACTCTTTATAATGATATATGCTGGTTTGCTGTGCTAATCGACAGAAAAGGATAAAGACATTATGTAAATTTATCACAAGAACACGCTTCTAGGGCAAACACTTATGGCACCCTACTGATTCTTGGATTAATAAGGTATTATAAATTAACAATAATTAGTATGTAGTATTTGGTCAAGTACAACATGTTATTCTAGAAAGAATACATAACAAAGGGAACCAGCCTGTTTCATTCAAGTTCAACTGCTGTCTTTGCTTTTCCAAGTTCAAGAGCTCTGAACCAAATATCTACCAAAGCTTTGAACTAGATCAAGGCATCGAGACCTAACGTTGCTTTAGGGAATGCGCTGGTGATATTGGGGTCAGCAGATGATTTGAGATCAAGCACAGCTACGCTGGAAACGCAGGATGAATTCTCTTTATTATTTGGCCTGCTGTCCTCTGAATGAGCTTGATGATTCAGCGCAGTGCTTGATAGAGCAGGAACAGTGAAGAGCTCTACAACTGCACAGAAATGGTTACACTATTTTCCACTGGCTTATCAGAGAATAAAACTGGCCATTCTAATTAGCATGTTAGCATGATTGTATGGTAGGGAGGCACTGTCATAGGACTCTTATATAAACGTTCTACTGTTAAAATTATTTTAATTTTTGGAATTAAAATGTATTGCAGTGTATTGTCATGTAATGTCAGTAATGAATGAGGAACACGGTCATTTATGCATTTAGAGTTTCTTCAAACCAGACAGTAAATACTTAAGTTTATTGAATTTTTAAAAAGGAAATGACTGGCTTGCATTTGAAACACAATCTATGTTTCTGAACTGTTTTGGAAGATTCAGCTGCAGTGGCATTTTAAATCAAGTCTCTGACATTCCTATTACTAATTTTACAAATCCAGCTTTTAAGCAAACTTGGGGCATGCACCGCTGGCTCATGTGAATGGCATGCATGTTCACTCATTTTAATTAATTTGTACATTTTGTCAAACATAATTAGGTTATATTGCAGAGTATTTGCTTTACATAAGAGAATGAATAAACCATGATTATTACATCTGCTACCAGGCTATGTTTTAAAGACAGTAGCCATAAATGAAAAGGCCAGCGTAAAAGGAAGATGGGTTTCCTTTTAGACAGGTTATTCTACTGAAAAAAATCTTACCACATTTAGCATACATCTAGGCTCTGAGCTCTGAAATCTGAGAAATGGGTCATCTTCAGGGAACATGATCCAAACTCTGCATGAAACCCTTAATTATATATAGAGAAATATTTCTCACCAAGCTATGACATCAATTAGTCTTCAAAACAGACAGATGTTTTCGTTTGTTCACAATGTTTTCACCAAGCTAATAGAGACAGCACAGATTACCTAGCACTGTAAAAAAGGAGAGCATCAAACTTAGCCTGTCTCACCCAATCAAGCCCCCAACAGAGTGCAACACTCAGCCTGTTCGTTTGAATGGGCTGCTGACATGCCACTATTCTCTGGGCCTGGAGCCCAGAATGTTCCACAGGGCTAACCTTAGGACAGTGCATGGCTCCTGATGGCCACTCACTGTCGGCACTGCAGCAGCTCATACAACAGAGGATCTAGGCAGAGCTAAGAGACAAAGACTGAAACATAAGTGGGAATGTGGAGGGCAGCCAGACTAAGGCAACAGGTGGAGCTGGGATGAAAATATTTCATTCAATGTCTAAAGAATCAACTGTCAAATAATAACCCAAATACAGATATACATAAACACACAATCTTAGTTTGTGTACTACACACATTCTAAAGTCATATCATGATAGACAGAACTGAGTTAGATTTAATGTAAAGTTGGCCTTAAACTAACCAATAGCTGCGATGAACAAGCTGGCCTTTAAACACTTCTAAGAAACCAGTTTCAGGTTATTCCAGAGAATGAACATGGGTCACGGTTGTACCAGTCAAATCAGTATAATTCTACCATGACCTCTAAGATACTGGGATATCACTATGTTTCAACAGGCTTTCCACCACGAGTTCCAATACAATGCAGACATGGCCTGTTTCAACAGCTATGCTAATTTACAGCCGTGGTTTATTAAGAGAACATACTGTTTGTACACCCAGTACAAATTCGTCTCTTGTTCTTGAGTGACAAGAGAAACATGAGGAAAGGCAGTATATGACGGATTCTCCCTTTCACAATAACTCGTTCTGATCACTTCCCTAGGCTCACTGAATGAAGAGGAGTTTGACATTTAAGTGTGGGCTGAGCACTGTAAACAGAGTTGCTCAGCGAGTCTTCACATACTGTCGCATGTACCCATGTGTTTCCAAGAACAACTGCAATGGGCTGAATGAAAGAGTTATAAAAAAAACTGAAAAATAACAGCATCCATGACACAATGCAATATATTGTAGAACTACATTCAGTGAAGCAGAACATTTAGATGAAGCTGGGCTGCTATGCTCCAATGTGTCCCATTTATTAATTGTAGTCCATTTGAAACCTTAGGGACATAAAGTCTACATTTTCTATAATGCTAAACATAGTAGATGTGGTTCCAATATCTGTATTTTATAAAAACTTGTCAGCAGAAATGTGCATGAAAAATGTGGGATATTGGCATCACCCCACAATTCCCTTATCGGTGCATCACAATTTAAGATTCATCTTCTAAAATAGGTGCTGTATCACACATCTGGAACAACTGTAGCTCTTCAACTCCAAATGCATGTGACAAACTCAATCACATTTCATTAGCAAAATCCCTGTCCCTTGAATTACTTTATTTACTTAACATCACTTTCTCCTTAAAAAACTTTGGTTTCTCTTGAGTTGGTCAGTGACAATAATTGGCATCTAAATAACTATGACTGAAGAACTAGTTATGTCAGCAGCTACAATGTTAGACAGTTTTCCATATCTGTTTATTTTACACAAACATCCATTTCATCCTGGATGCTTCATGCATTCAGACATGTGTATCTGAGATTTTGGACAATGCACCTGTGTTTTAAAGCCCTTCTTTTACAATGAAAGAAAGTTAATTGGGCTTTGCTATTAGCATACTGGTCTTCAAAAGCTTTCACAGATTACATGTTTATGGTAAAACCCCCCCACTACCTGCACAGAATTCACAAACTTCACCCAGGAGCGGCACTTAAATTGAGACTAGAGCATGCCAGCGATCAGCTTTAGCTTTCTACTTAAAAACAAGCACTTATGAAAGAGCTGACGTTTCCAATCAGATTTTGTATTGTTCTGAACATCCCTATATATCCCAACCTAAAACCAAACTTTTAGCTCTTAGCTCAGTTTTGGTTAATGACCAAACTGAAGTATTTAAATTTTAAAAATACGAGGGACGTTCAAAAGGTTTCCACACTTTTACATTTTCGTTGGAAACAGAGAAGGCTGGAAGAGCAGTAATGGGGCATGTCTGAGAGTGTCAAGTAACAGGTTTTGTCTGGCAAGCCAGATGTAATTTGTTTTTAATTTTTTTTAATGAGTTTAAAAAGTGCAGATATGTTTTGAATGTCCCTTGTGTATTTAATGTCCAAAAGTATCCTGACTAAAGAATTCAGCTACTATAAGGTTCTCCCACTGCTGACATCTTCTATAACCTCTATTGAAGAGCAATGGCAAAGGAATGGTATGCTATAGAGCATCCACATAGGAGTCTAGGGCCAGCATGCCAAATGCCAAGCTCCCCAGATCTGGACTGTGGAGCAGCAGAACTGTGTTAAATTTAGTGGCATTTGTGATCCAGAACGTATTATGCAATATCAATACAGGACATGACCTAATTGCACTTTTGTGCAAACAAATTCTCACAGCAATGTTCTAACACCTAGTGAAACATCAGTTTTCTCAGAGCATCTTAAGAGACTGTTTATCTTTCAGATTGCAGTTTTGGGCTGATAATTCATGCAGGAAAAATACTGTGATTGGTAATGTGATCACACACTGACACTCAAGTGAGGGAAAGTGTCAGATGGTGTGATTTATTATCGTCTTGTTTCATTTAGTTTTGTGACTGGCTGACAAAGAACACTACAGAAAAACTATCTACACAATTAGGAACTACAAAGCAGTTTTATCCAATGGTCAATATGTACCAAGAAGTGAACAGCATATTTGAAACATCTATTGTGTTTTCATACTGAATAAAATTTTTATTTCAGATCTTGTTCTTCCATGATACAGTTCCTGAAGCAGTCTCATTACAATTAAGTCTGTGTCCATTTATTTTCTGATCATCGCTGACATTTTCACCAAGAAAGCACCAGTAATGAACAGCAAGTTTAATGTGGAAAAAAAACCAGTCCAAGATTAGGACTGTTTTATCGCAACAGCACCAACTAAATGAAAATGCATTGAAAATTAATAATTAACCTGGGGATACTGTTCAGCAAAAGGTGAAATCTATTAAAACAAAATAGTTCTCTTAATGCTCCAGCCAAGTTTTCCACACCTAGGCTATACTACACAAAAGCCAATTACATTAGTCTGTAACCTATGGAATAGCTACAGTAGTATAAAATAAAAAATAAAATATACATATACATTTAGCATGATATCAGATGTCATCACTGATTATTGGAATATCTTGTTGGTTAACACCGATCATATGAAAACTTCTTGAGGTTCTGGGTACCAGTGCTGAAAAACTGCAGGGACAAACCTGTTGAGTCTAGTCAGATCACCTACACATTCTTCTAGAAGAGACCTACTAAACATGAGTTAAAGGTGAGGAAACTGAGAAAATTAAATGTGCGCTCACTAGCTGTGCTACACAGACACTATGGTGAACACTCCCACTTCTGTGAAAAGCAGCCTGGAGTTTTGGTAAACTCCCCTTCGAATCAGATTACATCATCACAGCAAGTCAATTCTTATCCATATTTAGACTGCCCTGTAAAAATTACTTGTTAGGAAATACAAGCTACAGCCTAACACTTCATTCAAATTTTTGCGGCCATGTGCAGCACTTATATTGGCAAGAAATCAGCCTCACTGCCATGCCAGGCAAAGTGTTTTCATATCTGTAAAGAACTGAGCTTGGCCACTGCTTAGTGCCCACTCCACTCCACTCACTTCACACATTCATACTGATATGCTGCCATCTCAGTGCCTGTGTTATAACTCAGGCAAAATAAGCATTTGGTTTGCTTTGCTTTGTGATCCTTGCTGATTTCCAAGCTTTTCGGGACATTCAAGCAAAAAAAATAATCAGGTTGCACATCACCTTAAGATAGTGTTTTGAGACCTTAGTCTGTTTGGCAGACAGATGGTTAGCTTCTAGATTTATCTTACCCACTTTTCACCAGGCTTGAAACTAATTTAATCACAGCTATGACCTTCTAATTGTCTACCAAATCCCTTAGCAAATAATTTAGAGTTAAATAAAAACAGAACATGTTCACTGTTAATTCAGTTCTTCTGATGAGAGCGTAAACTTGTTCACCTGACGACGAAGTGGTTAACAGGAGTCACAGCTATTTAACACAATACAATAAGTGACTGACCTGCTTACGTTAGCAAAACTAAAACACAGCTTGAGTCAAACTTGGTGAACATTTCCATGCGCTCCTGCCGCAGACTAAAAATACACATACGCGCACTTGCAAAGTCAAGTCAGCCCCCCCCCCCAAAAAAACCCCACCCCACGGTGTCATGTGCTCAATCGATGCTTCAGTGTCACATAGGCTACTAAGTAAAATGTCACTCTTTAAAATAAAATACCAATTAACCTAAAGTACAGACCCATCTTGTACCTGGCCTACATAGCCAGTTTTGCAAGCTAATTTAAACCTCCTCCTCAAACATATGTGGACCTTTGGGACCAAACACCATGCAGGCCCAGTGCAACAAATGTTGCAACTGTGACCATATAATACGGCAAAAATTTAAAGAGTTATAAAAATCAAAGTGAATAAGAACGGATCCAAAGGCCCATATAAGCTTGCTCAGATCTGGCTTTCCTGTATTCTGATTAAACCTGTATTGGTCTTGATTCACATGCAAAGGGCAAGTCTGTGTCATTTCAGAATTCCACTAATTAAGAGATACCAAAAGGTATTCAGAAAAGGTCCAAAAAACCCAGAGCAGCTGGTTCACTGCTGTGCTGTTCGAGCACAGCCAACAGTGCAGATACTTTTATCCTCTCCCACAATGAACGGGGGGAGGGAACCTGTGCTCCGAATTTGCTTTAGCACAGAGAGACCTTTAAACCGACTGAAAAGGAAAACCACGACAGAACAGGGAACCTAAACCTCTTCATTCTCAAACAGTACAAAAATATAACCATGCTGAGACTTCACTCACCATCTGACCAGACACCCTAAAAATAATGATTCCAGCCAAATCACAATTTCTCTGGGCTCGCTGGTCACTTCATCTTATGGCCAGTCTTATAGGCTTAACCTGGGGAAAGTACTGTTTTAAAGTAAACCCTGTTGATAAGGAGTCGCTTGAGAGTCTTTAGAGGAACACTAGATAAAAAAATAGGGAAATTCATGAGTAGTTAGAAACTGCTGGTTGTCAACAAGAAATAGTGAACTAAAGTATGCCTGTTGATAAGTAGTAGCTGTTAGACTATCTTGTGTCTTTAGAGTAAACTAAATTAAAATAATGAGTAGTTAGAACCTGCTGGGTGACTGTATTGTGCCCAAGTTAGTTTGTCGCTGGCTAACTAGCGTCCAAGTGCATTTTGCGTTCAGCTACGAAGCTAACGGTGGGTTGTCCAAAAAAACTGTACTTTCAGGGGTCGATAGGTTTTAAAAAGGTGCTAAAATAAATAAATAAAAACCCGAGCACGACTCCAGTTCGGTGTCTGGTCTGAGTGAGGGCTGTGATGTGTTCTCCCGGAGGATTAGTCGTGGTTAGCCTGCGAGTCGCTAGCGGTGGGAGAGACCGCAGCAGCAGTGTTTACTCCGAAGAGCCGGGTTTAAAGCCTCCCCGCGGTCCCAGAGGCTAGTCCGCTCCCTTACCTTGCTGCCTCGGTAGTCCTCGAAGGCCCTCAGCGCGCTGTCAGTGAGCTTGACGTGAAAGACGGAGACGTTGCTGCCATTGCTGACTCTCCCGCAGGACAGCCCGTAACACTGCTCCTCCTTCAGCGCCGCCATCTTTGCTACCATTCCGAACGCTCGCACGCGCCCCGTCGTCAAAAAAAACTTAAAAAAAAAAAAAAAAAAAAAAAACCATCGAAAAACCTCCGTTGACTTTTTTTCTGATGTGAATATTCATGAGGCGCGCGTGACGCGGTGGGAGGAGCTTTGTCACCCCCAGCACGCATTTAATATAAAGTGTAAACAAATAAGAGGCGTGATATTTTCCCGTAAAAACGAAGAGCTCTTTTCAACCGTAGACGAGCATTAATATTAATTCCTGAGCTAAACTGATACATATTGAGCTTTAACAACAAGACAAAAGATGAAGCGTGCAAAAAAACACGTAAAAATTACATTATTACAAAATTACGTTAATTCATGAGCGAAATGAATAATTAAATAATAACAATTATTATACGAATATTCATGACGGGTACGTCATGCGGTGGGCGTAGTTTCCTCCTAAAAATTAACAACGTAAACAATTATCTATCCCTCTCTCTCTCTCTATCTTTATA
>JBBJLR010000040.1:11072678-11084110 GCA_037577145.1 Brachypetersius gabonensis | reverse complement strand
ACACACACACACACACACACACACACACACACACACACACACACACACACACACACACACAAACACAAACACACAGAAACATGTGCCAAACTGCGCAGGTACAGTAGCATGTAGCCCTCTTGAATTACACACATAACACTGGATACTCTCCTGGTGATGTGCACAGAACAGGCACACCAGGCCACAACAACAACAAACTGCCTTCACAAACAATTAAACAGGCACCAGAGCTGCGGCTGACGCTTACATCAGCATCACTGGGTCAATCAGTACATGGAAGTGTATGAATGAGTTTTGGACGTATCTCATTGTGCGTGCGGATGTGTGTGCAAACGTGTATTTTCAAATACAGTCATACACAAAAATGTGAACACCTCAAATCAAACTACATATTTTGTTGGTTTTCTCAGTAAAAATAAACTCATATCCTCAACAGGGAGCAAATGACATTTGTCAAATTTTAGTGCATCTTTTCTTTCTGACATATTGAAAATAAAACACAAAATACAAAATGATAGTTTTTTCCCAGTTGGTTAAATACAGTAAATAAACATTAAAATGTGCAGTAGTGTTCTCAAAATAGGACGTGTACATTTCACTTAGAAAATCGACCAACATTGCATCTGACCATATTTGTATGAGAAAATCCGAGACTTAGTAAAGTGCTTTCAAAAAAAGTTTTGTTCAAATTTTCTTAAGTAAAATAATTTCTTTTTGGTTGAGATGAAATTTAGGCAACACATAGATGCTTAAATACTGCACATATGAGATGATTCTTTAATACTTATTACATTCATTCATATAATCAATGTATTAACACAATTCCAAAACAGTAACAGATTTTGTTACATTTTGATTTCATAATATTTTATACTGTTCTTGTCTTTGTGTCTCTGTGTGTCGTAACAATTTCTTGTTGGATCAATAAAGATCAATACACTTTTCTGATTGTAATTCAGATAACTTTTTAGGACAATAAAAAAAGCATCATATCTTACAGTGATCTGGAACTGTACTTGTTTTATATGTATATATATATATATATATATATATATATATATATATATGTTTGTATATATGTGTGTGTGTGTATGTGTGTGTGTGTGTGTGTGTTAGTTCTGCATTATTAATGAGATATTGATGGGAGATGGGATAGTGCGTGTAAGGCTTAGAGAGGGAGCGGCTGTGGACTTCTGGCCAGATGAACCTGTTCTCCTCTCAGACTGGGCAACAGTCTACATTATTTATCCCGGACCGCGGCTGCCGTCCACAAGGAGTGTGTGTACGTGTGTGTGTGCTTGTGTGTGAGAGTGTGAGTGCTTTTTAAAAGAACACACAGAGAGGTAATGTACTACAGTGTTCAGAAGTGCACATGCTAAACAGAGCAGGCGACTAAGGAAATAGAAGATGGGGATGGTACGAATAAGCAAGAAACAAACAAGATGTACGATCCCACAGGATCACTGGGAGAGCACAAATCCTGGTGTTCCAGGCCTAAATTGCGTACATTTTTGCCTCAAAATAGCTTCATAGTGTATTTGGTATCTTCACCTAACCCAGGGACACTATTTTACACATGACTTATTCTTATTCTATACACAAACAGGCGATTCAATACAAAGAAGGGTCCTGCATCATCCCAAGCCACCCCGACACCAGTTTCAGTCTATGGAACAACATTCTTTGATAAGATCTTCACTCAGTTGTCAGTTTCATGATGCTGGTGGAGTGTGTCTAACACTTCAGTCCCATTTGACATCTGGTGACTGTGAAAGCCGGATCATATGGTTTTCATCCTCAAACCAGAGACCCGTCGTGTCCTGTGCATGGAGACACTGTCATCCTAGAAGAGACCCATCAGGACAGCAAAGTTTCTCTAACACAGGATAAAGGTCAGAATAGCTTTAGATCCTCTAAAGGGAAGAGCACAATACTGTGTAAAAGTCTTAGGCTCCTATGTAAACTGCTGAAAGCCATTTATCTGACTTTCGACCAGAAAATACACAAGTTAACATTAGAATAAATGCCAACAATCAAGCTTTATGAAATAATACTTTGTAATTTTTTTTAAAAAGTACTTGATATATTGGGAGCTGGTTAGAAGGGCACAGGTTTGGTTCCAGATTTCTCCTTGATGTCTTCAGTTTTTTCACTGACTTGTGAAACTCCATCAGCAGCTCCTGATTTAATCTAATTGAGTCAAACCAGGTATTTAAGGTATTTGATTAGAACTACAATGTAATAGTGGACTTCCAAAAGGAGAAGTCTAGGAATGATTAGGCAAACAACACACAGACATACATAAAATTGCTATTAATCACACATTAATGTTATTTGTTTAAATTCTAATATTAGCTTTTAAAGCATATAGTGCTCAGCTAATGGGCTTTAAATATAATTTTAAATGTTGTTTAAGACTTTTGCACAGTACTGTAGATTCAAACCATGCTAGTAAAATGTCCCTTAAAGCATAAAAGGGCTAACAGATCCCCTCACTGTTCATTCAGACCTGCACTATTCAATTTGTATCCTCATCCATAGAATTTGGTGAAGGAGGACTCACTCCCTTCACTTTTTTCCACATTTCTGTGGCCCAGTGCCTCTCTCAAAAAGGCACTTGGTCTTATAACTTGTCTTTACAATGCACTACAGCTCTATCATATTATCCCTCTCTGTGTATGTTCTTTAACATGTGCTTCACTGACGTTCTCAGTCACGCCAGGAACAACTGCTCTTCTGTTTATCCTTTATCCAGATAAATGGAAGAGCATCATGGTCAGTGAGTGTGTGCTTTTTACCACAAATCCCAGCCCTTTCCCACAGATCTAAACACAGAAGTCTCTTCAGTTATTGCTCCTATTTAAACACTAGTGAGCGGTCACTTGACTTCTCCTGCCACCTGAGTTCCAATGATAAACTCTTTCAAAGTCACTTAGATTTTTCCCTTTTGATCCAGAATTGAGGTCAGCCGATCCAGCTAAGAATGTTTATACATGCCAGAGCATGGCTGAATGCTGTTCAGTTGTCTGAAATCATCTGTAGAAATTATGCTCTTCTACTCATTTATTCATTTTCTTGTATGTATCACTCATCTGTATGTCATACATATGCAATGGTTGTGGCTTCTTGCTTTGTTTTTGTTCATACAGCTCATGGCATTTTGCTACAGTGGAGGCTCTCATGGAAAACTGGAACATTTTGCTTTGCTGTTGCTTTTGTTAGTTTCCTGCTCATTGATTTATCCAGTTGCCTCTCGCTAACACTGTCCAGTATAGTCTGCTAAAGGTGCAGAAGGTTTTGCTTTCGAAGCCATTTAAAAGATGTACTTGAATGAGTTACATTCATGGATTATTTTATAGCAATCAATGGAGAATGTAGAAAAAAAAAGAAATACTGTTAACAATTCATAGTTTTACTGCATTATTGACAAGGTAACTTTGACAGCCCCAGTAAATATACACCACATGTAATACTGAATGTCAAATATAAAATCAAACATACAACACATACAAAAAGTGTTGGACTAATATGGACTAATCTCATTTCTGACTCTAATCCACCACTGGATGATTCATTATTTTAGTTTGGATTTTCAATTTTTATTTTCTTTTTTAGCTGATCCTTTACCTCATCAACATAAGGAAGTGTACAACAAACTACACTTCATACTGCTTTGGTCAACATCAAACCTTTCAAATCCAACCCGTCTCCAGATGATGGAAGTGACTTTACTGCTATTCATTGTTACAAGTATATAAGTGAAGTTAGAAATGAATTTTTTTTCCTGTTGTTTCATTCCAATGTTTGTCACAACTGTCTATTAGTTGCATTCCCTAATACTGTAAAGTAACATTCACATTGTATTAAAACGCAAAACCATATTAAACTATATAACTGCGAAAGTCACCCAGCCCAAAATAAACTGGGAAAGAAGAGTTAATGAAGTCACAAAAAGTGAAAGACAGGGGTCCTACCTGACCATGGGGTCCCATCATGGGGTTGTTGGGGTTGTGTGGAGGCGGCTGGGAATGAGGAGAGGGCTGTGAGCCGGGAGGACCCTGCAAGAGAGAGAGAGGAAAAGAGATGAACCATCACTATCTGCAAAAAAAACTAAAACAGGGATTCCTTCAGGCTGGTTCCTATTATCACACAACTTCTCAAAATGTAGTTACAGCAAATGTAATGTGCTGTGTAGGAAAAGTTTTAGCCATCTATGCAAATTGCTTGAAGCCGTTAATATGGGTAATGGGTTTCTTTCTGCCAGGGAAAAACACAAGGGAACATTAGAATAAATACAAACAAAAAAGCACTAAAAAGATCAAGATCTTTTTTTCCCAAACAAGTAGTTTATATTTTGTGAGCTGGTTCCAAATCTGGTTCCAGATTTTTTTCGCATGAAAAAATCGCACTATTTTTTTCGTGCTCCTTATAAAATTTCAGAAGCAGCACACCTAATGTAATCTACTGAAGTAACTGGGGCAATCCAAGTTTTTGATGGTAGTTACAAGTAATATTGAACTTCGATGAGGATAGTCTGGAAATGGTTAAACGAACACTGTGCCATACATAAAACCACTATCTACTGTATTAATGTATTTATTGTACTAGTGGCAATTTAATACAATATTTACATTTACAGCATTCAGCAGATGCTTTTATCCAAAGCGACTTCGGTTCCCTAACTATAGGGAACAGTCTCTCTGGAGCACTGCTGAAAAAGTTTAAGAAGCCCTTAAGAGCACAGAGAAGTTAAGAAGCCAGTTATTTTACAGTCTTTATGTTTTTTCTTTTTATTCTAATTTTATATATTGTTTTTAACAATACTAAATGACAACCCAGTCATAATTTTCAATGGTAGTTCGGGTTGTAGCCTGCACGAATGTTGTCCAGAGTTCACTTACCACAACTAGTCAAATCCGATATATTTCCTGGGCAAAATGATTTTCTTTACATTATATATTATACTATGTTTTTTTATTTTATATCATATTTTCTGATCCTCACAAAAAGAAAAGCATAAATAAAAAAATCAATAATTATGATGCTGGACAACATGCCTAGCACACTTCCTTTTTTAGCACTGGTAAAAAAAAAAAAAGACTCTACAGAGATCTCACATTAGACCTTAGAATTGGATATTTTATAATACCATGGTATTAGAAGCCACTTTTATCAGCTGCAGTCTATAAACATAAACAGCGTGTGACAATCCTACAATTGGAATTGGAACTGGAATTGACTTGGGTGATATAAAATGATACAAATACAAAGAGGTTGTAATGGAGGGATGCTACTTTTGAAAGGGTGATTACTTTAATCATTTATTTTTTGGATGAAGGGGTCGGCATGCCCTTGTTTCCCCCTTTACTACGACAAATCTACTTTTTAGATGCCAATTTTTAAATTGCAAACAATCAAAAAAGAAGACAACAGTGCTGTTAGTGCTGCTAATGTTTCTGGCTTTGGTGTGTTCAGATAATAAAACCTCTTTATGCGGAGGCTGTAATAAACCAGGAGCAAATCTATCAGGAGTAGTTGTTTAAGTGAATGATTGTACTTTACACAGATCATAATGGCGGTTGAGTGATCACATAATCAAAAGCTAAAAAAACAATTCCAAGTCATAAGCCCTTCAGCACAAAGGCTGTCCAACAGCCAGCCAGAGATCAAGCAGTCCTACAGTGTAGATAATGACCAAGAGCCATTTGTTCACTTCCATCTGTGGCGCCACAAAGCACTTGCACAGCAGAATGGTCAGCTCTGCCCAGCACTGCCAAAGAGGCTGTGCACACTTTGACAGGTCCCAGAGAGTAGTGGGCAGAGACTCCACACACAGGTAAGCAGGACCAGCTGCTCATCCCATGGTGAACACGCTCCTAATAGGGGCTCAAAAACGTGCTGATGAATTGATCTGAAGGTGGTCAATTAACATGACTTTATCCAGTTATAGTCCATTATGATCAATTATAACCACCTGCAGTAGGACTGCATTGATATGGGCAGCACATCAGTATTGCGATTTTACTGCTACGTATTGCAACTGCAATGATTTCACAATATTAAATGGCCCATTTAATCCCTTTCCTGGAATTAAAAAGGCTTTAAGACTGTAAATATTTTTTCAAATTGTACATTAGTTACCCCCCAATACAGTCCATATATGGAAACTAAGGTACAAAAACAGCCCGTTTTCAAATCAGTTTTGTGATTTCACAAATCAAAACATTTAAATATGCTGCCTTATTCTGATTACTGCCCATTCCTGCACCAACCAGCCAACACCTTTAATGGCTAAACATTAGACTTCTGCTGGATTATATGAAGACCTTGATTCATCTAAAACTTTCTGAAACACCCACAAACTCACCTGGAGCAGTGATTGGTCACCTTGTCATAAGCCTAACCCTAACCCTAACTGTGATTGGTTAGAGGCCTATTTGGATATGCAGACTTTTGTGACATTGATATAGCAGAGATTATATCGTGATAACAGTCAGCAGATGATGTATTGCGCAGGCGTACACTAAACAACATTTCCTCTTAAAGACATTGATCATTCCTTGACATAGTCTTGACATAGTTCATAGTTGAGGCTTATTTCAAATCAGTGAGAGACATAATCAATTTTTTCATCTCTGAACTCTCACACCGATCAAAATGTTAGCTTTAAAATTCATCAGAAGTTTATCTTGAGATGAACTTCAAATGAAACATGCTTAGACCCAAGTGTCTGATTCAGTCTTAGCTGAATAAGAAGTTTTAACACAAGTTTTTAACTGACCTAAATGAGACCCATTAAGAACATCTAGTGCTTCTAGTACATATTCCACCTGCTTGACACAACCGGACCCGTCAGAGTAACCAATACAAAGTATGTAATTTGGCTTATTTGCTATCTTACTTGCTTTTTGGTTTACTTTATTGGCTGCAGTTCTAGGATATGCAGCATTTCTCTGTGCTCACATACAAAAAAAAGTCTACGTTTCCACATTTACATTTACACTCTACTCTGAGCCAAGTCAAGCAAAGCTCCAAATAATCTTTAGAGTGTGAATGACATACTGACTTCCATATTAGTTATACCAACTAGATGTACTGACAGGAAAAAAATATAGTGCATTTTTCTGCACTTATTCAGTCACAGATATCTACAATTACACCCAACTGTTTGTAGAATCAAGTAACGCCTGTTTTATTTTGAAGAAAACTGTGAAAACATCAGTAAAAACTCTGGAGGCAGACTCTTCAGAGAATAATAGTTTAACAGTGCTTAGTGATTTTAACTGGAAGTCTATAGGGTTGTTGAATTGTTTTTGACTTCAGCTTCAAGTGCTATTAAAGACAGAGGAACACCCTTAAAAACCTTTATGGTACCAATATCAACAAGTACCATAAAAGTGAAACCTACAAAGCCAAAGACCAGTGGAAAAGCACAGTTCCCGGTTTCTAGCACCTAAAGTTCTGGTATTTTCTGCTTTGTTGGCTCACAAAGAGAAATCGGGATACAACAGATGTATAAATATACATTACAGGCCAGAAGTTTGGAACCTCAAATTAAAAATATGAACGAATCGAATCAAATTTTTAACATCAGAACTTAACTGACTGGTTTTCAACAATGTATAATCTATAGTCTCAAACTATGGGCTTTGAAGAAGAGACATCAGATATCGAAAAGGTGCTAGGAGGGTTTGGACACAAGTTATATCCAAAAACTACTGTAAAGGATGAATGATAAACAGGTGATGCTGTGATAAACGGGGGTTATTTTGATGATACATCCATTGCCCATGCAATATATATATATATATATATATTTGGCATTAGTGCAACTCTATAAAATTTCAAAACCAGTCAGGTACAATCATAATCAGTATAAAAAGTATGCCTGTAGTGTAGTGTAGTGTGTGTGTGTGTGTGTGTGTATGTGTGTGTATTTTCTCTATCTATCTATAAACCACTGAACTTAAGTAATCATAATCAAATCGACTTCTTGTGAGGTCATGGATTTACACCCCTGGCTCCTAATAATGTTTCAGTTTATGAGGGGCAGTGAATGTTGTGATCTTCCCCTGCCACAAGTCTCTCCTGCTGGGTAAAGCAGCTGCTGCAGCCCCTGCCCTGCTCTCCTCCACACCGATCTGCCACCAGCATCGCACCTCCTCCTCCCTCTAACCCAGACCCATTATGAGTGAATGGGAGAGGCATATGGCCTTTATGGTGGTGCCCGCTCCTGGTATGCGGCCCTGTAGAGAGGAACAACATGAGTGGGTTTGGGTGTGTGTGTGTGTGTGTGTGTATGTGTATGTGTATGTGTGTGTGTGTGTGTGTGTGTGTGTGTGTGTGCGTGTGTGTGTGCGTGTGTGTGTAGGTGTATGCATGCGTGGGTGAGTGTGTAGATGAAGGGGGGGAGAGTGTGTGCTAAATGAAGCAATTAATAAAATCATTTTCTACCCAGCTAAGGAGATAACGGCTTGGCACAGAACCACAAGCCCATCTACAGAAGCCCCTCCTGCCTTGTGAAAGAACAGCACACAGTATTCCTACTGGGACAGCGCAGTAAAGGACAGTAGCAATCACAGGGGCCAAGCAATCCAGCAAAGTGCAATGCTGCTTGAGCACCACTAGGAGGCAGTGTATAACTGCCATCAGACTGCTGTGGACACAAAGCAGTGAACACAACAAAGCACAGAACAACAGTACAATGCATATTTCATTGTTGCCTCTGTGTGTACCTGCTGCCACTTACTGGACAAATAATATGACGCACAGAAAGGATACGTAAAATGTAAAGCACGCTTAATGCTTTTTTAAAGATGAGACAATTTGACTGTTCTGAGAAAACAAAAAACTGGTAAAACATCCACTCTGAAGATTTCACAGAGGTTATTGGCGATTTGGAGATCAAAAGTAGCTGCTGAGGCCTGTTTGTAGCAGAAGCCAACTGAGGGGTCATGTTCATGATATTTTGATCTTTTGCTTTAAACAAGACAGTCAGACCCACCGTCAAAACATATAATGTATAACTAACAATGTGCATGTGAAGGGATCTAAATTATATAACTCCACTTCTGCGCTTCTGTAACATCCTTTGGAAACGACAGCTGTGCTTTACATTACGTGAACATTTCAGGATGAATGGACCAACAGAAGTGGACCAAAACCTGACAATATTAGTATTTCCCCTCTCTTATAAAGCTGCCATAAGGTTTAGTAACAATAATGAAGTTACACAGTTGTATCAGTTCCAGCTGATTTAGTGTGTCTCAAGAGAGGAGTGCGTCAATGGGACACAGCAGAGTGCTGTAGCACCTATTGCTCCTCGCCGGCTCCCAGAAGCATGCCTGAACAAGGTCCTTGGGTCCTTTTAACCTTGATGGAGGTCTAGTTCACTCAACTCAGGGAAAAGACTGAAATTCTCAATCTCCCGGGTTCCTCTACGCTCTGACTTCTCTGAGCTTTTTTGGGCTTTCATAGAAAAGGGACTGATGCAATATCCTCACCTTCTCTCCTCAAACAAACCCACCCTTTTCAGATGTTGTTGTCTGCCAGCTAAAAAGTTGAAATATTCTCTGTTTCTTCCGCCCTCTTCCTCCCTCCCTCCCTCTTTCCTTCTCCCTCTCTCTCTCCCTCTCTCTGTCTCTCTCTCTCTCTTAGTTTGTCCTCCCGTGAGGAGCTGCTGCAGTGGAGTTTTGGCGTGAGGATTATTAAGCAGGCCGACCCCTGCTATACCGGAGGGAAAAAAAAAATCGCAGATCCGGGCCAGACGCCAGCGCGCAAGCTTTGTGCTTCTCTCTCTCCCTCAGTCTGTCTGTCTGTCTCTCTCTCTCTCTCTCTCCCTCGCTGCAGGAGGCTGCTGTGAGTCTGGGCCTGCGAGGTGAAGATTAGGGAGGTCTGGGGGGGCAAGCAGACCCCTAAACCTCCGTCCCTCTCACAGGACGACGCAACTTACACTGCAGCTTTGGGGTCGTCTGTGTTAATTATCACTATTAGAACTATGAGATGTAGCCAAAACATGTAGGCACACACACTGTACACACTTTCTTTTCATTTATTATCAACGTTTAACTTCTTAAACCCCAAGGGCCTGAATATGGGCCCAGATTTCAACTCCTCACTCTTATAACTACGCAACTTACATATTAGTTGCACAGTAGTTGTTGAAAACTTAACAGTAGTTACAAAATTATGGTTACAAATCATGAAAGCCACCCTTTAACCTTGTCATATCAAATGTTTACCAAAGTATTTCTAGTACATGATAAACAACATAGCATTTTGGTATTTTTCGTATTAGAATACCAAAAAAGAGGTTAACTATTAAGCACATAGCGGAAACCAGAAATTATCTCCAGGAGATTCATGCGTGTTTGAGTAAAATCTTGAATCTCCTCACTGCAAGTCCGAGTCGAGTCACTGAACTGTGAGTATAAGTCAGGTTTCAAGCCTCTGGGCAGAGATTCTTGTGTCTGAGTCAAGTCTTCAGTCTTTAATACAAAATTAACATAATCCTGTTATTCGTTTGTACAAAAGTAGCCCATGTCTAAAAACATTTTAGTACATTTTAAGGAATTTGATCCCAAACTTTCTGCATTTTTTAGCTAAATGAGCTACTGGGTGTCATTCTGTCAATCAGACTGAAACATTTTCTGTAAAGAAAGCCTTGTTTTTTGAAGCTGTGTCAAAGCTCTTGTAGCTACAAGCTGCAGGAGAGCAATGCTGCAGTAATGACTGTGTGCGACCATAGCATTAATTTATCATTATTTTATTGCATTTAGTTCAGCAATCCTGATTTAATCAGTTTTGCTCGCATTTTTTTTTCTCAGGCTGAAATTTTGCAAGTCTTCCGTCCAAATCGAGCCGTTAGTCAGTCAACATGCAGTGATGGGAAGTGTGTGTGTGTGGGGGGGCATAGATAGAGAGATAGATACATACAGAAAGAGAGAGGGAGAGAGAGAGAGACAGACAGAGAGAGAGAGAGAGAGAGAGAGAGAAAGAGAGAGGGATAGTTAGCTTGTGAAAGGTGTGAAAGGGTGATATGCTGGCTAGTATGAAAATATGCCAAGATATAATTGGTGTCATGTTGGCCTGAAACAGATGCAGACTGAGGCAAGCACTCGGCGGTAAAAAAAGAAAAAAGAAAAAGTGAACATGCGCCCGCACAAACGTACACACACAAGCGTGCACACACGTACACAGACACACACACACTCACAAACACACAAACGCACACACACACATGCCAAGTGACGACTGGGTACTTTTCTTTCAGGACCTCTTTCCCTCCCTCCCTTTCCCTCTCTTTCTCTCTCTCTTACTTTTTCACTCTCCTTGTCTTTCTCCCTCCCTTCATCACTCTCTCTCTCTCTCTCTCTCTCTCTCTCTCTCTCTCTCTCTCTCTCTCTCTCTCTCTCCCTCTCTCTCTCTCTCTC
>JBBJLR010000040.1:11035195-11061202 GCA_037577145.1 Brachypetersius gabonensis | reverse complement strand
TGTGTGTGTGTGTGTGTGTGTGTGTGTGTGTGTGTGTGTGTGTGTGTGTGTGTGTGTGTGCGCGTGTGCATACGTGTATATGCATAGATATTGGAAAGACACCACCCCACCCAGAACACCTGCTAAAACATCAGAACAGCAGCCTGACTGTAACCCTACAGACACACACACACACACACTCACAAACCACACAGTCCTGAGGCTTTTCCATCAGCGCCGGCCGCTATCAGTAAGCCTACAGACCGCACGCAGGCTAATGATGCAACCACGCAGGTGAAACTCAATCCTGCAGGTAACAGCACAAGTAATGCAGCGGCAGAGAACAAAAATCAGGCTGAAATAATGAAACCCTTCATGAGCAAAATAATAAACACTCCGGAGCGCAAGACATGGCTATCAACATGTTGTACTTAAAAACTCCTAGGAGCACAGTTTCTCCACACAATGGCATTTTGCAAATTTTTCTCAACTTTTCCTATGTCAACGTGCATAGTGGTTAGTTAAGAACACTGTAATCAAGACACTATCGTGTGACAGAGTCACGGTGAACAAAAACAGTGAAACAAAAATCTCCTCACCCCAGATAGTCAGTCAGGGTAAGTTTAGAGTCCAAATAGGGTGGGTGATATGACAACACAATGGTGCCACATTTAAAATACTATCAAAACTGCAGAACAATGTGCATTAATGTCACAAGAGTCAAACAGGATCAGTTTTGCTGTCTATAAGATACGTCTCCTGTGAATGTATTTTTTTAACAATACCCACAATTTGCCTAATTTATCACAATAACACAATAATTGGGGCAGCTGGTGCCCTAGTGGCCCTGTGACCAGAGACTTGTGGGTTCCTAATCCCAGGCATTCTAGTGGCACATCTGAAGGACTTGGGCACGGAATGTGCTGTGGTATGAACGTGCTGTGGTATGTTCATGTATGACAAACGATCACTTTGCACTACAGCTTACATACTTAATATCGGGCGGCATGATGGTACAGTGGGTGCACTGTCGTCTCCTGGGTTTGATTCCCAGCCAGGGAGGACATGGCGTCCTTTCTGAATTTGCTTGTTTTGCGAAGGTTTACGTTGGGTATAAAGCCTTGTAAGTGATGGCAAACTAGAGATACTAGATTGCTCCTAGGTGTGAATGTGTACTTGTTTGTGCATCTGCTTTGTGATGGACTGGATCGACTTTTTGCCCTATGACTGCTGGGATAGAGTCCAGCAGCCCCCCACAAACACTCCTGGTTAAGAATGAGCAGTTCAGGTCATAGATGGACAACAAATATTGTCATATTGCCCAGAAGTTTGCTTCTTCTGCACTGGAACACTGACACTGATGTAGATCACAATTTCCGAATCTGATGACCACCAGGAATTTTTACAAGTTGACAGTTTGAGGCAAGTGTGTGAGGCTGCCGTCTGCAAGACGCTGAACTGTTGACTATAAAGCTTCCAATACTTCTTCACCTCGGAGCTCCAGTGCCATCGTCAGGCAGAAAATGGCTGATGTCCGAGCTGACCCTCTGTATTTGGGGTCAGATGAAAAGCTGTGTAAAATAGAAATGCCAGGCAGAAAAAGGCCAAAATCTGATGCGTTCACCGATTAAGCCACCTCAAGCATGGACATGATACAGCCGTCTGTCTGGGGACCTTTAACTTAAGTGCAAGTGACACTGTGAGGCCAGCACAGGACCTGGAGCGCGTGTGCTGTGAGCTGGAGGCAGCCTTGGCCCCGACTGCGCTCCCTTACTGCCCTTATTGACTGTGTCAGATGTTAATAGCTGTTGGCTTGAATGGCTTGTTACCTCAGGTGGCTCACTTTGTTCTCGATGACCCTTCTCACATTCACATACAGAAACAGACGCACACTTATACACAGTGATAAAGTTTCTCTAATTACACACGAAATGCAACTAGAGGGACTTTCACACTCACACCCAGACACACAAACAAACTGAAAAGAAAGAATCAGAATATTGCAATGTCAACAATGATTTATCACTGCATTTACATTGAGATCTTTTTTTGCTCCAATGTGATGTTTAACTGTTAACTTTCCTATTTCAGTCTACATTTGTGTTACAATCTGAGGTGGCACAAATCACGGATGTTTTCAGAGGTACATGAGCACACAAATCTGATCTTTCTGTTCAATTCGAATCAATTTAGTACGTGCTCCTAGATTGGAAATACATCTGAGTCATGGTAATGTTATTTCCATGAGAACGGCAGACATCATTCAGTCTTCACATGGTATTGACGTGAGTGGCAGTAAAAGCAGTAAAAGCAATGCATTTGCCCTTTTTTCACCTTCTTCTTACTCTAATAATGAACCGTTAAGAGCTGATCACAGTAAATAATTTCCACAGTGAAGGCTCGTGCTGCTGACTGGTTCGTTTTATGTACACGACACATGCCTCCTTCTCGTGATGTGAATTTGTGTTCACATTAATGTCAGATACACATCACATCAGAATGATCTGATTTGAGCAAAAAAAAACTTCAGCAAAACTGCTAGTAAAATGAACATAGACCCACAACAGTGTGAACAAATGTATGCCCCATAAAGACCCACATATCACCAAATTAGCTTTACAAATCCAGCCACGTATGAAAAGTTTACAATTAGAATTTAAATTTACAATTAGATTTGTGCAAAAATATCTTTGCAAAAAATCTGTCACATTTAGGCAAAATGGTTTTGTGCCACCACATCAGTGTAGCTCAAGTTCAGATGCTGAACCTCATTATTTAGGCAAATATGGTACACCTTCTGGGCAGCCCTAGTGTTTATGAGGGTACACACAAAACATCCAGTAAACACCTCAAAATCCAATAAACACATCATCTTACTACACTGCAAACACCTCGCCTCTAAAACTGGCCACAAAGGAAAGTACAGCACTGCCATTGATTTATCAGAGCAGATCTAACTGGACAGACACTGCCCTGTCCAGCCTACCCTGTTAACCCAATGTAGGTACCAATACCCATTAACTGCTGTTCTGGGCTCTGATCCACTGAGCTCCATTACCATGCTTAAGGTCAGCACTTCTGGGCAACTTCAAGACACCAAGCACCAGCGCAGACAGCCAAAGCACAGCCCGGCCAATACTTCAGCTTTGCTGAGGCGAGTTATATATCAGTGCACAGTTTATGGGCAGGGCCTCCTACAGGACTTATTAAAAATGAAAAGAGGTTTGGGCAGCACCAATATCACCCTCCCTTCTTTCTCCATTACACACAACTGGGTTTTATTTTTTGAGCATGGAAAGCCAGAGGGGGGGAAAAAGCTAGAGGATTAGAAAAGGGAGGGTGGCAGAGTAAAACTAAAGAAGTTCTGGAAGCAAGAGAGTGAGGAAGAGGACAAAGGGAGAAGGGAATAAATTAGCAAAAGCGCTCATGGTGATACGACAGGCTTTTAAAGTGTTTAAATGTGATATCTGTGTCTTTGAACAATGGAGAAATGTATGCATACTGTACTGTCTAAAGTGCAAACACACCTTTCTTCACACAAGTGGAGAGCAGCTGAGGTGAGCCTCAGCCTCAGTCCTGAATCTGTGTTTTCTGGGAGTTAGCTGGTAAAGAGGCAGGTGTACTGCTTTGTGTGCGGTGGATATTTTTGAGGTTTGAGGGTGTGTATATTTTCAGAGCTTCGGGTAAGTGTTCCTGGGGTCTATGAAGAGCGCAGTAAATGAAAGACAAGGCTGAAGAGAAAGCACCTCGTGGAGATGTTTAGAAAGGTCTTAACTTTAGTGAAGCAGTGAAGAAAGTGGGAAGCTGAGCTCCTAGTAGTCTTGAGGGCAGTCTGGCCATTCTATTTTTGATCTGGCATGGTAAGGTGGTCACATTACACTCTGTCTGCTGTAAGAATGGTTGGCAGGAAGGGCAGTCCCAAAGGAGTCATTTGGAGCTGGAGGTCTGCTTTCGAAGGGGAGTTTCCCTTCAAGAAATCTGAGGCCCACTCTACCACATGTGCTCTCCAGCCTAATGCATGCAAGTGTTATTCCTGCACAGAAAAGAGTTAGGAAGACTACATGTTTCTCATGAATGTTTAAAGTTCACCCCAAATATACCCCAAAGTTTGGTGGTAAAGTTTTTGATGTTGCATGATACACTCTTATGTATGAAAATCTAAATTACTTCAAGACAGCTGCTACTACTGTAGATATCTATGCAACACACTGATGCCTATTTTTAGATGACATTATCTAAACCTGTTGAAGATTACTAATTAACTAAAGGCTGCACGACCCTAAATAATGGGATATAAATGTATAGTATTTAATAGATGCAAAAATCAAATAAGTAAACTTCAATAACACATCTTGGATGTACTATGAATGGATAATGGGAAAGTTGGGTAACATTGTTTTATTGGCTATAGTTTTAGTATTGCATGTAGCCAGCGATGCACTGTTCACCAGGTGTCCACGTCTGCAATACTAGAATCAGCGTGTTATTTTATCACTATTTAAAAGATGCAAGAGGCTTCTTTTATTGTTGGCGGTGCTGTGATTCTTCCCCAGTTCATGCAAACTCATTGAGAGAGCATTCTGAATAGGCACTTATTATCATTTTGGTTAATTAGTGGACCAGAAAGACACAACCTATCTTAATACTGCTATCTCTGATTTTTTTGCTTGTGATACTGAATAAATACAGTCAACAATGTCTTGGTTTAGGTAGATCACATTATTTACAGGACAAATGCATGTGATGAGAAACTTAGTGGGTCAGTTTTAACAGATGCTGTGCATGAATGCTAACAAATTGGAAAACTAGTGGTCTGGAAGACACAAGCAGAATGGATGGAAAATCTCACAATGAGAGGCTAAAACTGGTTCTTAAAGGAGTCAGTGGTAAGAAGACAGATGGGGACAAACAGACAAGAATCAGATAGAAGATATGACAAAACAAAGGAAAGAACAAGAAAGAAGCTCTTCGAGTACTTCAAAACGTTTTGAGGAACAAAGCATACAGTTCTGAAGTGGGATGCTCAACTTTCTGTGCAAATCTTGGCTCAGATCCCCCTGAGCTTTAACACGGGTAAAATGACTTGTAGATCCAAACCCACAATCCCCCCACGCAGATTATGAGTGAAACCGCTGAAAGTGAGTCACCAAACCCTTAACCAACTGTGGTCACCAGCATTCAGCCCACTCAGCGGCCAGTCTGCCTGCCATCTCATGAGCAATGTGAGTCTGGGACTGTTTTGTTTTTTTTTACTATTATTGGGAAATGTAACCCCAGAACAGGACAGAATGCAATCCTTCGTTCATCTTTAGAGAACAATTATTCTGTAGACCTATTTCAGGTCCACTTCACAATAGCACAACACAGAAGGGAAATAATGAGTAGGCCTTCTTGGTCCTAGCAGCAATGCGCATGTCACGCTAACCCATGCATCTCCATCAATAAGTAAACATGGACTGACAGAAATATCTCGCCTCCGCTCCACCCAAAACCTCTGTCCCAGAACAGGACAGGATGCTTTTTCACCTCTGTCTCACTGAGAGCAGAGGTTTTGTTCCTGTGATTTTATAAAGGGCTGGGGTTTAGACACCTTTGCTGGAAAGAGAGCCAATCTGTACAGCGTTTCTTCATTCAAGGCCCCCACCTACCACAGCCTCTTTGTTTATCTTCTGATCACTCACTTTCTCTTAGTCTTCTTCCCGTCTTCCTCATTCAGTACAGAGTCTGAAGTTCATCTAGAGCTGATGAGACCTGGAGTTTGGACATCATTTTTCAAATAATTATCAGGTTCAGTTTTACATTCAGGGGTTTAGCTTCAGTGCCACAGTGGGTAGTACTAACACCTCACAGTAAGAACACTGAGTATGAAGGCCCTGGCCAGGGAGGCGTGTGTTTGTGTGTGTTTGTCTGCCCTGTGTCAGTCCAGGGTGTTTCGATGCATTTCGCCTCATGACTGCTAGGACAGCCTCCAGCACCCTCTGTGACCCAGAGTAGGATAAGAGGTTCAGATAATGACTGGATTTCAGCCTGTTTCTAGTCTTGCCAAAAATTTCTTGGCCCTTTATTCTTCCGAAGCCATTATATAATATAATTTAAATGAGTTTGTGAGGTAACTTTTTGCATTACAGGTGCTACGTATTGATTTTATTTCCTATTATTTTATCTTTCTACAAATATTGACCACATATGACATCCAGGTTTGTAAAAAATATAACCTACTAGAAACGTTCAGAGCTGTGTGGAGTTTTAAAAAAATTTAACCTCATTTTCACCTAAAGCTACCAGATAATTCCACCACAGAGTAAATCCAGTTGCATTATCTGCTATAATATTATACTGAGTAATTCTATATTATGTATTAATATATCTGTAATACACCCCTTTTGTGTATCTCCAAAGGTCTAGTAACATGTTTCTGGACTGAGGTGGCGCTTTAAACTACATTTAAACCAGTCTATGATGGGAACAGTAGCTATAGCTCATATCTATGAGACAGTTATTGCTTAAGTACAAATGGTGTGTAGCAACTCAAAGTATTATTTAGAGTCTTAGGGGTGATATTTTGATACAGTGCCATCAGAACGCTGATCCTGAGCAGAGGAACACTATGACCCAGGGGATGTCCTGAATGTGTGTCCCACAATCAGCAGCACACCCAAGCTGTCTTACTCTTTCTCTTTTTCTCTCTGGTCTCTCGTTCACTTTTTCTCTCTCTCTTTATGCTAATTCTGCATGTGAACACCAGCAGGCTGCAGAGCCTCTAGAGGACACATAGGGTCGTCTGCCTTCTCTCTCTCTCTCTCTCTCTCTCTCTCTTTCTCCCTGACTCACTCTCTATGTCTCTCTCTCTCTCCCTGTCCCCCACCTCCCACACCCCTCAGCCTCCACCTCCCACACCCCTCAGCCAATAGAGTCTAGGTGTCAGGCAGCTCACAGAGGCCGTTGTCATGGTGACAGGTCCTGTCTGTGCTCCGTCCCTCAGGCATCCCAGATCCAGAAAGCATCGTGATTTTGAGAGAGAGAGAGAGAGAGAGATAGAGAGAGAGAGAGAGAGAGAGAGAGAGAGAGACAGACAGAGAGACAGACAGAGAGAGAGATGGAGAGAAACAGTGAGAAAGCTGGAAGAGAGCAAGATATGCAGACAGAAAAAAACAAAAAAGGAGTACATGTGCAGAGAAGGCGAGGGAGAACACAGATAAAGAGCAAGAGAGCAGGAGGAGGTGGAGAACCATAAAGGAAAGAAAGGGCATGGGAGAAGGCAAAAGACACAGAGCTTGGTTTCTGAGAGAATGCACAGCATAAGCTGGGAAGGAGCCAAATAAACGAACAAGAATGATAGAGAGAAGGGAAAGAGAGACAGAAAGAGAAACACTGGCCTACTTTGACCAGCTATTGTTCCATTGACATGGGGTGAAAAGGTCACGGTCGAGCAAGGCTGACTGAAAGCATGTTTAGCCGCTGTGGGCTTTTGCTCCGCCAGCAGTCAGAGCAGGCATCTCACACCCCTATTCCTGGTACCCCCACCTCACCCCTGACCTTTCAGACACCCCCTGCAGGCCCACACCAACCTTCCCTGCCCATCGTCCTGCCCTATCCCAACTCAGGGTCACTGGCAGATCCTCGCTCGCATTTGCTGTGGATCATGTAACGTGCCCAAAACATCCTGCACCTGGTGTGAGTTAAAATAGGGGTCCAGGGAGCAGTGACCGGTGTGTTCGGTACCAGTGTGGCAGTTCATGTTCATGAGGCAGTTGTGAGAGAGACCCAGTTGGTCTGTAAAAGGGGCCTGTTCACATTACAGGGCTGGTGGTACGAATCTGAGTTTTTGTTTAAAGGTCACTGGATGTGCTGGACTGCTTTTAATGAAAGTGTGCCACCTAGATATGAACTCTAGCACTGTTCATGTAATGCTTCTTCATCTGATGAACATCACCTGTTCCAATATACAGACGTTCAGTTGCTTTATGCAAGTTGCTTTATGCAAGAGTCCCGTATTTGGTAGAGAACTTCAGTTTCATCTTTTTATTAACTGCAGCCATTGTATTGTACACATAAACCCCTTAAAAAAAAAGTTTGACAGATTCAAATAAGCTTTTCATTACAGAAGCCCTTTCAGTCTGAAGGACAAAACTGAAGCACTACCTGCAAGACATGCAGTGTTTAAAGGAAAGACTGCTGGCATAATAGCCAATCCAACTAAAGTTTTACTGAGGTTTCAATGGAAGTGTCCACTTAAAACTTCAGCTAGATTAACGGACAACTTTAGGTAGTCCAGCTGGTGCACAAGCTGGTAAACTTGCTATCTAAAATACATGTTAACCAATTATTTAAAGTTGTTTTGCGAGTTGTCTTTACATTTTACTTCATATTTACTGCAGTGCTTTGTTGTGTCCATGAGACTTCCAAGCTTTTTCTAGAATGAAAGAATGAAATTTAAGCTGGTATAAAATGGAATTAAAAAACCTGCACATGACTGCAAATGTGTGTTTTTATGTGTGTTTACGAACTGAAATGAATAGAGGCTGAATCTAAATGAATTCTCAGGTTGAAGTTTTCAGTCTCAAGTCAGTGAATTGAGTCCCTGTACCTTTTATTTGGAAGAGGCCTCATAATTGATATTCTTTTTGATATGATATTGATATGATATTCTTTGACATCATGTTATATGAACTAACATGAGCAATGTTTTCTGTGTGCCGTATTTGTACTTTTGTACCAATTTACTAAACTCAACCAGTGTGTGGTAACATTATATGTGCCACATACGTGTAATCAGAAGTGACCATTTTTTCCCCACTGTGAATGCAGGTGACTGTGATCGTCACCCGGTCTGGGCAGTGCGTCTGTGTGAGTCCGTACAGACGTGTGGTCACAGCGATGACAGAAACAGGAACGTTCAAGGCAGAAAGATCAATGTGAGAGAAAGGTGAACTGAGACAGAATGTGAATCTAACTTCAGGTGCTTTTCCACTGACACTATGAACCACGCCGTACCCATATCACTACTACAAATAAAGCGCATCCCCACGCCGTACCCATATCACTACTACAAATAAAGCGCATCCCCACGCCGTACCCATATCATTACTACTAATAAAGTGCACCCCCACGCCGTACCCCATATCACTACCACAAAAAAAGCCCCCATCCCCCCACCCCTCCATCGTACCACATATCAGTACTACAAATAACGTGGCTCTGCTCGACTGCAGAGCCAATAGTAGTCCACAGGCAGAGTTGTAAAGAGACTTTGTTTTACTGTCCACGCAAAAAACAAACAAACCAATGAACAAAAATGACAATGGAGATACAAACTGAGAAGTTGCAGAAGTACAAGTGCTACTATCTGAGTCTTTCTAACACTGCGAGAAACACAAAGGTGTACCAAGACATCGCTAAGAAGTTTGCTGTGTTAGGAATTCAAAAGTGGCTCTGAAAAACTTTCGGCTGGTATGACTCCATAGACGTGGTTTTGGGATGACAACTGGTCATAAACTGTGGGGAGAGAATTGTACTGCTAAGATACAATGGAAAATCAAAGTGTGCTACAACTTCCAAGCTATCGCAGTATTGTTTAAGTTTAGCACAGTTTCTGTATACCTATGGAAAAGTGCCTTTAGGCAAGACTGAAAGCGATCAAGGCAGATGAATAACATGATGTCCTGTTAAGTATTTTGTGAGCACTTTTACAACTGATGGCATAGTGCTGACAAAACTTCACTGAGACGCAGCTCAAGAGCACAGCTGTTTCCCAGATTCTCAACAGTTTCCACAGACAGTGATCTCGCAAATTTATCAGCATCTAACTGTTGCGCAAGCTGTCGGAACTGTGGCACACACAGCAGCACCGCACTTACTGTCTCACTGTCTGACGGATGTCATACAAAACCAATACATCTGTGCTTTTCGGGAACAACATCTCACATAAGGAGTCTAAACAAGAAGTGCTTTTCCTTCTATCTGAAAATCAGAAAAACAACCAGGACACACACTTAATTATTTTTCACATTCAAGATGCCCATTAGAACCAAATACATCTGGAGTGCTTGGATGAAGCATAGTCTCCTACTTATTGTGGCCACTTGACTTGTCTCACAAGGCTATCCAGTATGTTAATTGTAAGTTAAACAATTTGAGGGCCCACATTAACCCCCAGGAGTCTCCTGAGTGGGGAGGTTAGGTAAGCCCTTTTCAAAAATCTCAACACTACTGGACAAGTACCAGTTTGAAACTAATCCCACTGGCGAGGAGACCCTTTCCATCTAAATTTGCACAGCAGGGGACGGCTGATGAAAGCGCCTGAGATATGAACCACATGAAAGGCGGAGTGAAGTGAGGCAAGTGCTAGCTCTTTGTTTAGCAGCCATCGTGTTAGCAGCGCCACAATTAGCCCGTTAGATTAGTCCATTGGACAATGAGGTTCCGCTCATTATGGCCATCCATAAAAACAACTTGCCACTCAAATCCCATCAATTCTTTATAATATTCCCAGTCAAGGTGAAGGTGTTAATGCAATGATTGGTGTGAAATGCTGGCTTTAAAAAACAAAAAGGATGGCCCAGAATGGAGGGCAGACACAAAGCCATTTTCAGGGGGGAGGGTTCCATTAGCTATATTAGTGTCTGGGTGGTCTTTAACTCCTTGCGATTGTGATGTACTCTGACGTACAGAGTTTGAAAAATGAGATGATGAAAATATGCATTGACTGAATGCAGCACAGCCTAGTAGATGATTGTAATAATCTAGAAATGTTTTAATTGGTTATCTAAAATTCATTAAAACTAGTCCGAACAAAAACACTTTCTTTCTTTTTCTGTCACTGTCCCTCGTTCTACATTTGAATAAAGTAAAACTTCTCTCATCTGGATACTTGCCCATCAACTCTACAATACACTCTAGGGAAGTGCAGCTACAGACACAATATGACTGGACAGATGGAAACAAATTAGTAGCAAAGTAGCATTAGCATCCCTCGGTTGTTCACCACCTACCCCCCTCACACACACACACACACACACCACTCAGCCTCCCACCCCCCAGCCCCTCCTGGCAATGATCTGGGTATGGGCTGCAGCTAGAGCCTCAACCAAACAAGAACAATACTCTGAATCCAAACTCGGCCCTTCCCCCACCCAGCCCAACAGACTCGCAGGAAAGTGCAGAAAAATCCCTTGGTGGGTTGGCCAGATTAAACTGCCACTGTAATCCGCTTGGCTTTCACCTCCTTGTCCTCAACAGGGGAGGGGGGGACATAAAAGGGAGAGAGAGAAAGAGCGAGACATAGAGAGCGATAGACAGAGAGACAGACAGAGAGAGAGCGAGAGAGAGAGAGAGAGAGAAAGAGAGAGAGAGAGAGATGGCAAGAGGACTGTGAGGCAAATAACAAGGGCAAAGAGAGCATCAGGAAAACAAAGACTGTAAGGATGTTGGTAAGGAGGTATAAAATGAGGCAGAAATCTTTACATTTTAGGACTGAATGAGCTGAAGAGAGCTTTTACAGAAGTACTGAGTAGGACAAACTGAATGAATGACAAAAGAAAAGAAATGAATGATGGCCGTGGTTTAAACTACACCTCAACCGATTTGATATTTTGGTGACTGACACTGATACTGATTCTAGAGATTTCAAAATTGTGACTGATTAGACATGTGTGCAAAGCGTGAGTTAAAGAACTGAAACAGAAGCATCAAACATGAGCACAAATGTATCAAATGTGCAAATGCATCAAAGCATGCCCAAAAACACCAAAGCATGAGCGACACAACTAAAACAGATGTGCAGAAGCACCAAACCATGCACACATTCACAAAAATGAGCAAACAACACTAAAACATGAGCGTAAATGCAGAAAAACGTGCAAATATGTGCTCAGATACACTGAAACATGTGCAAAGTGTTGACCAGTTCTCTATATGTACTCGGATTGATGATTATCTAAAACAAGTTGCCAAGAATGCCTGGACAACCAGTAAAAGCTGGGCTATGAGACAATTGGTCCAAATGTTGGTTTACACACTGATATGACTGTCAGTTGTCCTCTTGTCAAATCTCTTAATCTTAACTTTGATAAAAGACAAAAATTCATCTTCACTGTAGTGCTTGATGCAGAACTACACAGAATTCCTTGTTCTGTTGGTTTCTGGTAATGGGAGTGTATTTTTCACATTTTAATGTGTAATGTGTAATGACTTTTTAATGTCTGAGTGATGACAAGAAGTTTGTTATTCTAAACATGATGGATGTGTTCTGTACCAAATGTACCAGTTCCACGGCAGATATAAGCAAGTGGTCAACTCTCCTCATATTACATGTTTGTGTTCGGGACAGTCATAATCATCCACTGCCGTGATTTTCAATATCAGTAAATATCGACAACCTCAGCATGAGCTGATTTAATCAGTCAAGTGATTCGGGATGGAAAAATAAACAGCAAACATCAAGTTGCACACCTCACATGACCTCGACCTATACTTACAAATAAAACAGTTTATTAAAATCTTTTACTTTTGCCATAAACTCTGCACACGCTACCAAACAAAGATTCAGACATTCTTGCAAAAGAGAAGGACTTTTTCCCCGACACTTGCAGAACATTCAAGCCTGTTTTCTCTCCATATCTCCATGTGACCATAACCAGCTCATATTACACACTCTCACAAACACACACACACACACACACACACACACACACACACAAACAGTTATCATATCACGTGTGAACACTTGCGTGGGCTGTCTGGATGTGTGCTTAAGCGTGACAGGAGAAATGGAGTTAACAGGTAGAGCCCCCTCAATCCCTGCACACTGAGCGATCCCTCAGAGCAGCCGGCAGAAAGTAGGAGGATATCCTGTGAGAAAAGACACTGATATACGACTGGGGCACTTAAAAACGGAAGGTGATGGACGCCTCATAACACCAATAAAACCCGGAGGGGGTATGAACCTGGGGGGTAGTGAAAGGAACAAAGGCGTAGATGAAGTACTTTATGTTCAAGAAGACAAAGGCCAGCAAGACTGTTTAGACCTCTTTTATATGACCAAAAAACCATTGTGTGCTACATTCAGCACAGTGTTTTTGCTTTACTACAGAATGGCTTAAGTCTGGTTCTAAAATTACTGCTACAGCCACGACTAACATTGCCGTTAAAACCATTAAAAAGAAAGAAAGATTTACTTTCTGAAATTTATGTTGGGTCATTGGTGATGAAAAGTTAATTAAATATAAAGGACAACTCCTGTTTTCAAACTATACAAAACAGACAGAAAATGCCTTCTTTAAAGAACCAAACATGCTAATATGATAACAGTGAGCAGCAGTAACATCACACCTTTTGCTTGAACCTAACTCAGGGGCACCCAATTTAATTTTTTTGAATTTTCCTTACACTGACCAAGCCTATGGGAAGATCTATGCTTAGTTAAAGGACATATATCCTACATGTATCTTGTCCCACTCTGGACATTGGAGCACAGAGGATGTGCTTATTCGTTATACTATGCAACCTTTCATTATTCATTCAAATGAATCAAGCTGTTTTTGTTACTGTACTAATACATGTAAGCAACCCTTTTCGTGATTGGTTGACCTAAATTATGATTCACTCATAGTGTAATCCAGGCATGCTTTATAACTTCAGCATGGGAGAGGCTAAACCAATACAGACCAATGTATGTAAATGTACTAATTTTCATAAATCACAGATTCCATACAAGGATTGTATGGCCTGAATAATTTTTTTAATTAACTTTTTAAAACTTTTATCCATGCATACATACTGATGTACTAGGTGTTCATGGGAATGGGATCCCTTTGATAACTGGTAGCTTGGATTCCTTCACTCTTAGCAACTTGTTAGCTGAACTCAACCACTGTGAACTCACATCCATCCTCAAGAACATCTACAAGAGCTTGTTTGCTTTACCTTTGACTGTATTTCTCTTCTAGAAGGGTTTAGAAACTCGCCTCCACAGAAAATCCAGGCCTGATCTTTGAAGATTGTTGTGTAAAATGGACATGATCTTTCCATGTATCATATTCCTCTTTCCTTAAAAGTACAGCATGGCTTCTGCATCTTTGTATTCTCTGTAAATGTAGTCAATGCTAGTGGGTGCTGGCTTTGAGCCATCAAAGCTAAGTGGTTGTGTCAAGAACTCTAAAGATTAAAGCAGATGCAACCATAAATTGGCTCTCACCTTACTAATGCCCAGCAAATCATCATCACCCCTCCTCGCCAAGCAAAATTACCAAACCGCTCAACAGCTACTTGTTGAATCCACTTCAGCTGGCGCTTGCTGATGGGAACAGCAAAAATAATTTCGCCGTAGGCATCACTGGTTGGAGTGTGTTTAGGGGATTTTGCCATTTTGTCAATCTTTGACATTGCAGATTTACCGGGGTTAAAAAAGCTCGCCATTATTGTGTGAAATGTAGACACTCCACGAAGCTGACAGCCAACTCGGCTGAGACACAGCAATCTGAGTCCGTCAGTGGCACTTCAGCAGGCGGTCTGTTTTACCTGATGGTGGAGAATATTTATGTCTTTGTTCCACCTTGGTTCCTCATGAAGGTCAGACTACTCCATGAGACAATGGTGCACTGTATGTCCATGTAAAGAGCAAAGGTAGTTGATAACTTTTCCCAGCCTGGAATCTTCTTTCCTGCCTTCACTGAGTGTTTTTAGCACTTAAATTACTTTTAAGAAGACCTTTACTTCATACTTCATACTACTTTAACTTTAACTAAAAGACTAAATTAATATGATAACTTCACTGCCTGGAATCTTCTTTGGTTTCTTAATTGCTTTAAGCACATAATTGACTTTGGAAGACAGCACCTTTGCTTCATACTTGTTAGATTTGACTTTAAAAAAGAGTTTAGAATAAAGCACCTATTTCAGTGAAAATTCTAACCTTTCCACATTTGAAAACTAAAGTTCACATCTTTTTTCACATTAGTTAGCCCAAAATAACTAATAAATAATGGAAATGTATAGTCACCAATTAATATTGTACAAACATGATCAAATACAATCTGTTGTAAGAGATAATGTTGTTAAATTGCCATAATCACAAATCATCATATGGGGATCTGGTGGGCATGTCTCAAAGGTCAAGAGACATGCCCACCAGATACACAGGTTTCTTTGGTGCTCTTACACTATGTAAAAAAAGTTATTATTGCTTTTTAAATGAAAACAGTGTTGTTTGGATCACAGAGCAGTTAAAGAGGTTTGTTTATGGTAATTGGGTGAGTATTTTGACTGGTGTTGGAATCACAATGCACTGCTAAATTTTACATACAGTTAAAACAAAGTAAAGTAGAAGCGACCAAAATACCCTACGTCTTCTATGGGCTAGTAAAAACAGAAAAGAAAAACATTCAAGCATTAAAATGGCTGCTACCACTATGATATGCTTTAGCTATATTCCATACATTACATAGGCAAAGTCAGACAAACATACTGACTAGCAGACTACATTTTGAGGTGCAAGAAATGTTTTTTTTTGTTTGTATGTTTTTTGCTGAACTATCACTTTAAGGTAATCCAGCGCTATAAGAGATGAGTTGTGTCTGAGATATCCACCTCACAGTCCTGTCGATGTGGGATTTAAAATTCTGGGCTCTTCTGTAGTTCCGCTCTATAGGAGGAGGACAGTCAAGTGTGCAAATCTCAGCACTTTTTGGAGACATTTTTAGTGACAATATTAGCAAGCAGAACTACTTGCAGAGCAAAAAGTGCCACATGTGCTAGATCAAATGAATAAACTACTGGAGTTGTTTAACACATACAATGACATAACCATCTAACAAAAATTCAAATTTGATTTAATTTCAAATTTAGATTTAATTTTTAGGCCATTCACGAGCTAATTAGCAGCCAACCAGACTCAAATTGACAGGCATCATATGTCAGGATAAATGACCAAGAGCCTCAGAATCTCAATTATTTACAAAAACAGTAGGTGTTTCACTAAGTAAGGTTTACCAGCTATCTTAAATGAACATGTTGTCTTTGTTAATTTTTAAAAACGATCTCCGATTCCATCTGGGCCTGAAAACTGAAAACCTTTTTTGGGGTACAACTCGTTTGGAATCAAATTCCAACTGAAACCACACTCCGATGTCTACGATCACGTTCAAAACTGAAACCAACCGCAACACGGCTGTAACATTAGAGCGAAGTGTTGAAGAGCACTGTGAGGTACTTATAAGCTTCTGACCTACAGCGGGCTTGAAGACTTGGTGCACCGACTGGAGTGAGAATTTCAGGTGGCTTGAGTGAAAATGGAGTGATATTTCCACTTCTGCATGCAGTACAAATCCACTGCTACACCGTTTTTAACATTCGCTTCTGTCTATAATGTTGTAATATTTGTTTAGTCAGAATATTCTTTTTCCTGAATAGTTTTGTTACTTTTTCTCACCTTAACCTGTCCAAATTAGCCTGTCCAAACAATCAACTCAGTGAAACATATATGCTGTACTTGAATCTTGAATCAAAAGCTTATAGCCTTTAGCAGGTCGAAACGGCTTTTTATTTGTATTTATATTTATTTTTAGTTTTATCCCCAATGTGGGTTTTTTTTGTTGATTAGACCGGTGCAACATATGTTATCACAATTATGAAGTATATTCATATACAGAGACATATATTCGTGATAAAGGTAAAATTGTGTATTGGTAGTGTTTGTGGCCAATGTCTCAGGCTGTGACAATAGAAAGGGAGCAATGTGGAGTCAACATTTTCTTAATATTTGCAAGTTTCCTCTAATTTTGAAGGTTTGTTGGCCATTTATTTGCATAAGATCATAAGACTACTTCTCAAGACACAGAAGCCTGAGGTTCACACCAAAAGTGTGAGATCTGGCAACCCTGCCTACATCAGGTCTATTCTCTCTGATGGAGGCTATTACAGTGGCTAACTGAACGCCAAACAAAGATGAATGATGAAGGCAAAGCAAACGCGCAGCATGTAGCCCCTGATCACTGAGACCCCCGTTCAGCATCAATGATCTATTTTAGATCCAAAGTAGCAGGCCAAAGGAACTCAACACTGCTAATCAATGCTGCTTAACACATTATTGAGCAGCTGCGGCTTTTGCAGACATCAGTGTTACAAAGAATCTGCGCAGACAAAATGACTGAAAGAGATTTAATTTAGCTAAGAGCATTATGTTGGTTCGAGAAACATTCTAGATCGGTATATCTATCTACATCAGTTTGAAATACCACACATGCTGGTGCCTCTTTTCCAGAGGTGACTACATTATATTAACCTTTAGAAGTTTTCCAAAGTGATAAAAATGATAAAAGTGCAGTGGAAATGTATTATTTCTCACACGCAACTCATCTAGAAAAGCAGATGGATTTTGTGTGCCAACTCAAAACCTTCAATCAACATCATATTTATGTTCAGAAGCATTATTAAAGTATTTTTTTCTGTGTACAGCTGTGACTCTGTATTTTTGTTGTATCTTTATTATTCTTCTTTGACACTGAAACAAAGAGTATAAAGTATTGAAGCATTTACAGAATGCAAAGAAGCCATAAATGTACTTTGCTATGTAATTAAGTACAATAATGTATTTACACTTTAATAGTCCAGCAAAATTAAAGTAATAACTTCTAAGGGTTAAAAATAATCAAAGACAGAATAAGGCTTTTAGAGTGTGTGTGTGTGTATGTGTGTGTGTGTGTGTGTTTGTGTGTATTTGGGGGGGTTTAACACCCCCCTAGTCCCAAATCACTTTTGTATTTTGCATACTCTGCACAGCGTTACCATGGTGACCAGGCCCAATTCTAGGCCCCGACCCATGAGGCATATCTAGCCAGTGTGTACATATGGCGCACTATATTTGTGCCTGTTCTCCTGATGTGTGTGTGTGTGTGTGTGTGTGTGTGTGTGTATCTGAGGATACGTTTAAAAAGCACAGATTTCTGAAGATTTAAAAATTGTTAATTGAGCTTTAAAGTTCATAGGTGTGTCGTATAAAGAAGTCAAGACTGTACTGTGTGAGAAATAAAGTGTTTTTTGTGTATGTGTTTTTTTTTTATTATTTTGCTCTCAAACAGCTGAAACATTCCACGTTTGTTTGGATCTGCAGTGTGTATATACATTTAACCAATCTGAATTTAACCAAGTGTACAAACATTAGTGTGAGATGCAATACAGTGAGTGGAAGAGAAAAAGGGAGAGAGGGAGAGAGAGGAAAGAGAGAGAGAAATATATATACAGAGAGAGGGAGAGACAGGAAAGAGAGAGGGGAGAGAGACAGAGGGAGACAGAGCAGAGAGAGAGAGAAAAATATATACAGAGAGAGAGGGAGAGACAAGAAAGAGAGAGAGGAGAGAGAGAGGGAGAGAGAGCAGAGAGAGAGAAATATATATACAGAGAGAGAGGGAGAGACAGGAAAGAGAGAGGAGAGATAGAGGGAGAGAGAGCAGAGAGAGACAAAATATACATACAGAGAGAGAGGGAGAGACAGGAAACAGAGAGACGAGAGAGAGAGAGAACAGAGAGAGGGAGAGAGAAATATATATACAGAGAGAGAGGGAGAGACAGGAAACAGAGAGACGAGAGAGAGAGAACAGAGAGAGGGAGAGAGAGGGAGAAAAGGAGCTTTCTGTTTCTCAGCTCAGCAGAATCTCATTAATTCAGAAATGGAAATCATTTTTGCAAGGAGCAGGAGAGAGACGGGGTGAGGGGAGAGGGGCTAAGGCAAAAAAGAGTGAAAGACAGAGAGAGAGTAAGGAAAGTCAAACTCAATATTTTTCTTTTGTTTTCTTATCAAGAGTGTCCACACTTTTCATGGTTTGTCAGGATGGTTGTAATTATTTTTGAGCTTCAAAACCGCACCTCATCCTCACAAGGGCTAGTGTTCTAATGAAAAATACAGAACGTGCCCTTCAGATTATACAAATATGATGCAGCAATCACAATGCAGGGCAGATATGGCCCTACTTTGGTTATGGATAATTTCACACCCTTATGAGGGTCATGACACACTTTCGGCTACATCCTGACATTAAAAACATAATGGCACTGAAATCCAAAAAAGCCTATTTACACCTACAGTTCGGTCAAGCAGATCAAATTTCGATTCCACCGTCGGCCTGTTCTCATGATATTTCGCCATTATTATATTTGAAAAACAATCCCATTAAATTTAGGCAAAGTCAAGAAATAAACAATTACTAATTTGCAAAATACAGAGCTCCCTTCAGGGAGCTCCCTGTGGTGACACCAATGTTTTGACACCCAGTCTAGCATATACAGTTGCTGAATAATCAGATTTGGCAGTCACAGGCCCAAACTAATTAGCCCAATTAAACACTATTTGAGGGCGAGTCAAACCCTGTGTTTTGGGCGGGCGCCTCCAATGCGCGGTGCCATTTAGACCCCACGACAACCTCTCACGATAAATTAACAAACAAATTATGGAGAGGAGATGTTTAAGAGTACGGCAGAGACAGAGGGGAACTGAAGACATCAGTTCAGCTTCCCCTGTTTGCTGTGAGTTCACAAATTTAACACCATCAACAGAGCAGAATGGAGAGAATTAGACACTTTCAATGAAAACATAGGCCGTAGTTGGACTATGCTTTAACTTACAATTATCATCACTGTCAGGCCTGTGTGTGTGTGTGTGTGTACATTACTTGATAATGGTACCTGCCCTTTACACTAAGGGGGGTGGGGCAGTGTAGTGGATAACATCTCTGCTTTCCGAACTGCTGGGTGGGGTTCATTTCCTAATTCGGGCAGCTCACCACACTCACACTACACCCTGTGCCGCACTCACATACATTCTACACTCACCTACATCTATGGTGGGCAAAAATTTAAAGTGGCTTTGTATAAAAGGGTCTGCCAAATGACGTACGTGACAATTCCATAAATTCCATTACTTAAACTGTCCAAAAAGAAGTAAGGAATAAGGAATAAAATCATCACATACAACTTCCATCACGCATTTTAGCATGTTTTTCCTTCTCTGAGACACACTGCTGTCCAAGAGCAACAATATAAATATTCATAGTCAGCTCAAAACATACACTGAACAAAAACAGTGCTTCAAATAACACGCTTACAAATTGCAGTTTAAAATAAAAATAATAGTTAAATAAATAAAAAGAAAGCTTTAATCTGAAAGAAGCTCTTTGAATTTATTTGATTCAAATGTGAACATCGGTTTTGTGTGAATGAAACATTATATTATCACAACTGTTGCCAAATGACAGTAAATGAAGTGCAATAATATAATATATTTAAATCAAATATTTTCAAGGCACTATTTTTTTAGAACTAATCTTCACGATTTCTTTTAAAGCATCCCAAGCACACATCTTTGACCCATGCTCCAATTCAACATGAGAGTAAATAAATATACATATGAATAAATAACTGGCAGGAGAGATGAATAAATAAAAAGACCTCCTCCCCAGAGGCAAGAACTAGCTGTGCCTTTTAGTGCAGCCTCCACCTCTTCTCTGACAATATGGAGCGGCCTCTAATCTGGCCACCCATGCCTGGGATTACAGCCCTTCCACCATCAGCATGGCCGCCACGGCCCCCTAAAACCAGGTCAGCCTCTCCTCCCTCTCACTTCTTCCTCAGATTTCTGTTATGACAGCAGATCGGGGAGCAGAGCATGGATGTGTTCGAGCCATCACAACACTCCCATACACAGACTGTACAGGACATAGTACACACACTGAACACTAACAGAAAACAGAGAGATAGTTAGAAGGATGGACAGATAGATAGATGAATAGATAGACAGATGGTAGACAGACGGATAGACAAACAAATCAATAGACAGATAAAAAACTGATAGACAGGTAAATAAATAAATAAACAAACAGAAAGATAAATAGATAAATGAACAGACAGACAGATACATGGATAAACAGAGAGAGAAAGGATAGACAGATGGGTAGAGAGACAAACAGACAGACAGATTTTCTTACTTTCTGTGCTTTTACAAAGTCATTGTTGTGAAAATGGGTGGTTTTGTCGAAGATATGAAATCATACACATGTCCACACATCAGAGCCCAGTTATAGCTCTAGAAATGACCTAAATTTATATTACATTTATAGCCATTATTAATACAATACAATACTCTGTGAAAGCTTACTACAGAGCCTAAAAATCAGGGTCAAAAGTACAGGATTTTCACTGGCCCAAGAAATTGGTCAGGTCATTCAGAAACAGATTTAGCCTAGTCCAGGACTAAATTACACAGCCAGAGGAGCTTAACCTATGTCCAGGAAACTGGCCCAGCGAGACATCTATGTGTGTCACTGCATTTGAGATTGGATGCACAACTGTCCTCAAAGAAAACATTTTCAGTAACGCCCCCACTTCTCAGAGACGACGAGTCCACGGAGAGGAACGCGCTGCTGCAGATTCCGTGCTTTCAGAAAAGAGAAGCGAAATGAAATGATTAAAACGATGCATGAACGCCACACACATACACTCACAAACGCGAGAGCCCCACCATGGCACTGCCGTGGCACAGGAGCTCTTTCTAACGAGACACAAATGACATTAAGACCAATTGTTCAAATTAATCCCACTGTTGCATAAACATGAATCTCCTCAGATTAGGTCCCAGTTGATAGGAACATTTTATGACCAGTACAGGTCTCAGAGCTACAAACTGTCATACCTGATCTTCACTGCTGATTGCATTTAATATGGCCAAGAACGAAACACACCCAAATCAGTTAAATACCGTCACTGGCTTTTGTGATTCTCAAATCTGATTCATTCCCACATTTACTCTCAACTCTTAAACAGAGGCTTTAATATTGTATGAGTGAGGATGAAGCCAGATTTTTATCAGTTCTGTTGGTTTCTGTTCATCTATTCACTTGCTAGCTAGGACTCTCGTGGCACCAACACTGGGAGGGTGAAGGTCAGCACTTGCTTCCCAGAGTTAAAGTGCCACAGCATCTTTTCAAAGCGTCACTGGACAGCTCAACACACTTGGAGGAGAACACTAACCACCAATTATGTGTCAGCTAACAGGCATCCATGCAGGCTAGAATCACACTAAGAAATAATGAGCTCCCAGTAATATGGCCAGTTGTGCCACACGGGAGTCCCCAATCTAGAAGTCTGATCATTGAGATCTGGAGCTCATTGTTAGCTGTGCTCTAAGTGAAGTGGAGCTATAGATGTTGGTCGCTAAAACATGTTTGGCACTAAAGGTATATACAGACTGTTTATTAGCTAACCTATCTTAGTGAAATAAATAAATAAATAAATAACCAGCAATGAGCATTTCAGGTTGGGTAATGCCTTTGTCTTTTTGTTCATTACAAGATTCCCATAAGTTTTTACTTTTTACCTTTTTTTTTCGTAACTACTTATAGTAAAATCTAGAAACCTTTAGGAAGTAAATGTTTACGGTATTCCTAGCTTACTTTTAAACTTAAGCCAGAACAATTGGACCCAAGAGAGCATCTACACAAAGTCTGGAGAAAGAAGAAAATAAGAAAGTACAGTACGACAGAAAGAGAGAGAATCTTACAACTGCAGAAGAAAATAAATAAAGAAAGGAATGTGCATGTGTGGACACTCGGAGGCCCCTGTAATAAGCTAAGCAAAGCCATTGGTTGATATAGTGTTAAGCAGTGATGCCAAGGTAAGAGGGAGCCAGGTGCACTCGCAGCCCCAGAGGCAATCAGTAGATCAGTGGGGAACTGTTTTGCCCTCCAGTGAAAGCCTCTGGATGCACATGGTATAAAAATAATAATTACTCGGCATTAAATTCACTGTCTGTAAATATACCCACAGTAGCTGTAAAGAAGTGAGGTGGGTGCAGAGGGGTGTTAAAGAGAGCACATGTAATCATGAACAAAACAGTGCTTCGCCATGACATGAGAAAGGTACTCTGCACAGAAGCATTTTAAAAGCATGGTGTAATTCTGTTTCAGTTATATCTCACTCAGGCTAAAAAGGTCTGTAGAAAGTGCAGATTCTAAACTTTAAGTCCACACCACATTTGGGTCTGTAAGTGGAGGAAGACATATCTAAAGTTAGTGCTGAGGGTGTGGGCTTGTTTTGCAAAAAATAAAAACAATGTATACATTTTTTTCTCATTTTTAAAATGTCAGACTTAAAAATGTTAAACTTGCCAACACTGAACATGAATCAAATGGAATGGCTTTCCTGTTAAATCCTGAAATAAAGTGCCTTCAAAGTGCAATGACAGCTCAGTTGAGTAAGTTTTCTCACTCTCATTGAAAGGATGGGCGTTCCTGTTGACACTTGATCCCAACAAGAGTATGAGAATTTTAAAGAGCACCCACACAAACACCCATTATTGAAAGTGGCAGGTTTAGTATCATTGCCCAGCTGGTACTTGAGAGCATTGCAGTGCAGCCTAGCACGCTCTTCTTTAGCGGAGCAGAAGCAAATGGCCTAGCAGCAGCAGACATACCAAGTACCAGCCACACAGACTGCCAGCGTAATACTGCCAACACACCACAGCTGTCCGTACTACAGGGAGAGCAGGTGAGAAAGACACAGAGAGTGACCGAGAATGAGAAGGGATAAGAATAATTCACATTTTTTGGTTTAGAGTCATACTGCAGTGTCCCAGGAATCATGTATGTCTTCTGCTTGACTAAGGCCTAAAGAACAAACAAAAGGTCTATTACTTCATCCCTCTGGAATTCCCTAATCATTCCTGACTAGAGTCATTCATGTCTTCTTGAATAACAATCGTGTTCTTCTTCTCCCTTACTTACGTCCTTTCTTCAACCCACCATCGCAGGTCGACAGGTGTGAGACGCCTGGGGTCTTACTTCACATCAGAGTGAGTTCAACACAGTGAAACATTTCAAAATCACACGACACATTCACTGCACTCTCCACACTCAAAAGTAATTGTGCTACAAAAAGTCACGCCTGGAATAAAGCCTGTGAAAAGTAGCCTGAAAAGCAGAGGCAACAGCATTATTTGTATAATGGCAGTAATTTATGCCAATTTCTGGAGGCAGCAGGATTTTTACAATGATTTCTGTTCGTGGCTGGACAAGGGCGGCCCAGCCAACTTCAAAGCAGCAGGGGAGTTCAGATCAAACAGCATCAGTGAAAGGGGCCTGTAATTGTGTGAATTCTTACAGGATGGCAAGGCCATGGTTACACCTCAACCAGAGATGATGACCCCACTACCTGACACCACTCTGCCTCACACGGCGCACCAATTAATCATCACTTTATGAGTTTAGGAGGGAAGAAATGCTACTTGGGGAACACATGGTATTTTATATTAATAATGTGAATGGTTTCCTTTTGGGTTCTGAACAAAGTCAAACACCACGTACACATCTGACAATACAATTTGCTATTTTTCTTGATGTCTAGATGTGTAGACAGAAATGAACCTTACTCACCACAAAAGTTATACAGATTCTCGTCCAGTACATGGTTATCTCCAAACTGGACTACTGCAACTCTCTACTGGCCGGACTTCCACAGAAGGTAACTGAACCACTTAAGCTGATTCAGAATGCAGCTGCCAGGTTGGTGTTCAACATTCCAAAGTTCACTCACACCACACCTTTACTATGGAACTTTCACTGATTGTGTTAAGTTCAAATCCTTAGCACTTGCTTTCAAGGCCAAAAATGGATTTGCACCCCCAAACATAACAGCATTGTCACTTCTCGTCCTCTCAGGGCTTCAAGCACGGCTCGTCTCGAGCCTCCGCTGCTCAAAAGAAGAGAGAGACATGCGTCAAGAGTCTTGGCCCCCCAGTGGTGGAACGAACTCCCTCTTCCGATCAAACCTGCAGAGGCCTTTGCGGTCTTCAAGCGTCGCCTGAAGACCCACCTCTTCAAGGAGCACTTCGGCGACTAACTACGACTCGTATTCTACTGCTTACTTAAAAACAAAAAAACCTCTTCCTTTCTCTTCTCTTGACTTCTCTAGAGCTTCTCTTGACTGTTCTGTTGTTCTGGTATTGTTTGGCAGGTGTTGGCTAATTATCATTTGATAAATGTAGTATAGGTGCACCGAATGTGCAATATTTTGGTTAAATAGTTGACGTGGATTTAAGCTGTTTAAGAAACTACTTGAGCACTGATGTACGTCGCTCTGGATAAGAGCGTCAGCTAAATGCCATAAATGTAAATGTAAATGTTCTTGACAAAACTGAATAAAATTTATTTAAAAAAAACATAGGCCATTTTTCTCTGTTGAGTCCCCAAGTTATCCCTCTGCCCCAGTGTTAAGTGAATCAAATCAAATTGTCTTTAATTTACAAAGATAGCTTGTAGATTTGAACTTAAAACTAGTGAATCATAAATTTGAAATTATTTGGTGTCAGGTCAAAAGATTCACACCATAAATGTTAACCCATCTATCATGCCAGGTCTATTTTAAAGAGTGCATAAAATAAAGGTCTGTAGTGTCAGTAAATTATAAAGAATATGTAAAATGTTGGGTGAGATGTCTTCAGTTTCCTAAACTGAGAACAGTTTAATCACTGTCAACTCAAAGACTCACGCCTCTAATTTCACCTCACTTACTATGACTGTTCAATTATTGATAAATATATAAAGAAGAATTTTTTATATATACTTTATATGATGTTTATGTGCCATACAGAAATAATAGAATGTTTTTTTCTATGGAAATCAAGTTATACTGGTGATCTCAAATGCTGGAATAATTCCATAGACAATTAAACAGTCGGCTTCAAGCAAATTACATGTTTTATTTAGCATAAACACAAACCGGTGCTCCTCTAGCATTCCAATCACGTTTCACATCAATGCAAACATAGATAAACAAACAAAACACATTTTACTAGCAAACACAGCAGAAGGCATGGAGCACCCATAGGACTAAATGGGGCAAAGGAGGGAGAGTGTATATATATGACAGAAAGAAAAAGTGAATGTACAGAAGCAAAACACATATTTGCGACTGAGAGAGAAAGAGAGAGAGAGAGAGAGAGAGAGAGAAAGAGAGAGAGAGAGAGAGAGAGAGAGAGAGAGAGAGAGA
>JBBJLR010000040.1:11016218-11028125 GCA_037577145.1 Brachypetersius gabonensis | reverse complement strand
ACCCATTCACCAAGTGAAGCAGGGGGCAGCCATGAACACAGCGCCCGGGGAGCAGTGTGTGGGGACGGTACCTTGCTTAGGTACCTCAGAGGTGCCTAGCGGTCTTTGGGAATCAAACCTGGACTTTCTGATCACAGGGCGAATGCCTTAACCACTAGGCCACCATAAAAATTACGTCAATCTAAATACTGATAATGGATCAGTTTTCTGGGCATATTTAGCAATCTGGCTGATCAGTCTTCCGAGTCGTCTGTCCGGCGCACCTCAAGAGCTTGTAGAGTGTATCGGCTACTCTCCTCGTGCTCCCAAGACTGCCTGCCATGCCCCGCGGGTGGCTGATCAATTAAGCATGATATTTGTTAATTAGGGGAGTACAGTGCTTAAAGGCTGTAGATGGGAGCACGTTTCACTGCAAACGTACCGTTAATTACTTCACTGAAATTAAATACCTGTTAAACAGGTCTGCGTTAAATCGTTCTCGCTCTTTAGACATTGATTTAATAGATGCTTCAGAAAAGCTGCTGAACCAGGAGCTCCAGAGAATGAGAGCGAGATGTTTCTTTTCTCTAAGCAGCAATTTTTTTGGTGCCATATGTCCTTTTAGCTGACATGACAAAATTAGACCCCTGTTCTTAATGTTGGGGAGGAGCGGTGGGTTTACAGTTGATATGACAGACTGCAAAAAGGGCAAAAACTGAGAGACCTCGTGGCGAAGCGACAGGTCGATCGGGCTAAGCAGGTTCATTTCGCTTCCGTTTCTTGCTTTTGAGTAGAAAGCGCCTGCCTTGTTTGTGTTTATAACCATGGCCGAAAGGACAACTCATGACAGGTTCCATAAATCAAAGCCTGTGTTTATGAGTGGAATATGAAAGCAAGGTTAAACAACATTACGCTCATCAGACTAAAAAACTGCAGGAGTAGAGGTGCAGATGAGCAGCCACAGCACTTAAGTGTGGCAGGCCGGCCTAATTACAAAGAAAAGGGGCAAAATCTTCTTTGGAGAACAACCAAAGAAATTAAAAAATAAATGTGACTATATTAGGAGTAAACGTGGACAGCAGTCAACATAATTGAACTATAAATAGAGAAATTTAGTTATTGGTATAAAATTGCAATTACAGGTGATAGTAATTACGGCCATCCTATTTTTGCTTGGGCATGCACTATATAATGAATATATATGAAATGGAGCACAGGATAGCAGCACTGTCCCACACTCAAAGGCTCAATTTCCCATGTAAACAGAATGACAGTGCTGCACCAACAAAAGCCCTTGGGCTAGACTTCCAATGCAGCTTTTACCACACACTGCCCACAAGACAGCTTCATGCGATCCATCACCTTTACTATTTACCCTCAAAGTCCATTTGTCCCTGTTTTTCTGCAAACAAACTAACATTTCATGGGCTACTTACCATTCCCACCAGATGCTGTGGCAGGTTACCTCACATCAGCTATATAAATTCAGCTTACTCATGCCTACGTTGTTCAAAGCTAAAATAGAGAGCTGCATGCAAGATAGATCATTTGAACGAAAAACTGACACAGCACGGACAGATGGGTATACTCCCTTTTTTAAATCTGCCTTTGTGGATTCACTCATGACAAGAGGTAAATACAGCATGTCAGACTGAAATGGACTGTTAACATAACAGTGCTAAATAATGGCCCATTACTGATTTATGTTAATTTACACTATCAATTGGAAATATGTATTACACATTTTTTTTATTTCAGCTACTAATACTACTACTAATAATAATGATAATACCACTATGTATGTGTGTATATATGATATAGAAAAGATGAATGATTGAGTGAGTGAGTGAGTGAGTGAGAGTGAATGAGAGAATAAGTGAGTGTTTGAATGAGTGAGTGAGTGGGTAAGTAAGTGGGGGAATAAGTGAGGGAGCGAACCAATGAGTGAGTGAGAGAGCGAGCAAGCGAGTGATTAAAAGCTTCAAGCAGAAATTCAAGTCGGTGAGTTTTAAGAGAAAAAAATGATGCAGATGAAGAAATGCAAAAAACGAGGACAGAACAGCACGTGGAAGCGGGTTTGTGAAACCTGCCTGGCGCCCCTTAGCCACTTCACAATAAAGCCAGGCTGCATTATCATATCTATCAGGCGCTGTTAAAGAGATGGTAGCTTTGTCAGAGAGCTGCCGGAGGGAGACAGCAGGACCATCTCAAATCCAATCAGTGTGCGGGGAAATGAAATAAGGCGCCAGTTACACTTTGTTACTGAAAAGCTGCAACTAGGCACACTTCAAGGTAGCAGTGGTGAACATGCCAGCAGCTCGTTTAAAAAAAATGTGCATTTAGACCACCCTCATTGAACCTGTGGAACTCATTTGCACTGCTGTTGGTTTGGGTTTTGTATAATGTAATTTGTATAGATGTTAATGTGGGGGCATGTCAATCAGTTTTAAGCATGACATATCTACTAAAAACTACTTCAAATAGGTCCACTTTTAAAGATGCTTCAAGGGGTAAAAGCATAATTTAGCAAAAAATTAAATTTACATAATTTCCCCCAATGTCGTCAGATATGTTTGGTGTTTCCTTCTTCAGTTTTCGTACTGGAGTTTTGAAGTTGATGTAACTGACACGTACTGAAACCTTACACTCTACCAGTTAGTATTATGCAGCCTGTAAGCCTATATGATCTCACATTTAACTTCATCAGACCTTTCTATGTGGTTTCTGATGGTGTTCTATAGTGTTATCTATACAAAATTACCAAATGAAGACAAAAACAGTAAACCATACTTTGGTATGTCATACAGTATGCCGTATACATTCCAAATATTTCTTGGCTGATTACCTTTCTTGGCAGTTACATTCAGACAGAAAGAGAAAAACAGGACCCCATCCTTCCACATGTTATAGATAAGCACTGACCAAAGTTATAGTGTACAGTAAACTATCACCCCTTTAAAATATTCACATTTTGTTGCTTTACAGACTGAAATGAAGTTGAAAGAAACAGATTACATTTTTTTTACATCAAAATGTTCACCCCCTTCTGGAATGCAATCAGCTGTAACGAATCACCTATGTTACAAAACAAGCTAACTGGCTTCGATCTGTGGTCAGCTGTAATTGTTTTGATTAGTTCAGCATAAAAACAGCTATTCCTGGAGCATTTCAGTGCTTGGTTGTGCATCTGAAACCAAACAATCAACTATGGGTGGCAAGGCACTGTCCAAAGTTATGGGCTGAGACACTGGAAAGGAAAAATGAACAGGGCAAAACCCAGTCAAATTCTTGAGGAAAATCTGTTGCCCTCTGCCAGAAGAGGGTTTACCATCCAACATAACAATGACTCAAAGCACACAGCAAAACTGACTACATAGTGTCTGAATAAAAAAAGGTGAATGTCCTTGCATGGTCTAGTCAGACCCCAGAGACTTAAACCCTATCCCAACAGACTTAAGCATTAATTAAAGCAAAAGATGCTGAAAAACACAATGTTTTGTGTGTTTGTGTGTGTGTGTGTTTTCATTTCAGGCTGCAAAGCAACAAAATGTGAACATTTTCTATATCCACTGTACATTTTGCATCATTTTCTTAAAGGTATATATCATTTTCCACATGTGTAGTACTCGCTGTATTTATTATGACACTACAGAATCTTGATCCAGCCCTAAAGAACACACTGCATTGGCTGTCATGTGTGCCCCGTTTAACATGTCCTCCTGCCCAGCTGGACCTGCTCACACACACACACAAACAGAGGCGGAGCACACAAAGGCTCGCAACATGACATACCCAGCAAAGCTACAAAGCTACAAAGCCGGTATGCCTGTCAGACAGAAGCAAAACAATGTTCGCTACCGGAGCAGACAACAATCACACAGAGCTTTTAACACAACAAAATGGTGTGATCAAACAATAAAAGCACCAAGACAAAAGCTTTCAATTAGGCCTTCTGAAGTTTTTTGTTTGTCCTCATGATATCAGAGCTGTATTGTGGAACATATCACTTGGGAGGATTTGCCTTGAATGCTTAAAAGTCAGACGTATTATTCTCCTATTAATGTAATTCAGAATGTTGTATAGTGCAGAGTGTTGTGTAGTTCCTCACGAGAGTGAAGAACTAAACGGTGGGCCCATGTAATCACCCTTAGGGTTTAACTGCATTCTCCATGTAAAGTAAATGGAATGCTCCCAAATATTAAGGATCCAAAAAGGGTTCATTGGAGCAGAACTCTTAGTTCTCTAAGGCAAATGATCTTTAACAGTCCTCAGGGACTCCCAAGTGGTCCACGTTTTTGCACTATTATCTCTGTGTTTGTACCCGGACTGGAGTGAATAAAATCTGCGCTGTTTGATAGACCACTATGGTTTGAGAACCTCTGTCCTAAAGAAAGCTTTACCTAAAGAAAGCTTTAGATGTACAAGTGTAAAAGGAAACTACAGAAGATGTAAAAGTTCTACACCAGAACTTTCCCCAGGTGGGAGATTTGATACATACAATCACAATACTTTTTCATAATACACAGTAAGCTGCAGTAAGTGCATTTTTGCTGATAGTTGACTGGCTGGAATAGACACATATTTAAAAAATAATTTAAAATATAGTAAGTAATTACTATATTCTCAGAAAGGTATGTTGAGATATACTGTGGTGTAATTTACTGGGATAACAGCACACATCTTCATATAGCTCAACTCTTCTAGAATCTCAAACTCAAGAACCACAGAGGAATGGTTACCGTTCAGGGTGTAATACTAGAGAGAATACACTTAATGATCTCTGATCCTTTTTTTAGACGAAAAAACTCCAGAGAACATCTTTTGCTTGCTCTTTGTTCTGTTTTCCCTTAAACTTTGGTTTCCTGTGCTGAACCTGTTTGTGTTCAAATATCAGAGAGATTTGGTGGAGGGCGGGTCTGTTCACTTCTGTTTTCTCTGCCCCTCGCAATGAGGAATGTCAGCTTGAGGCCATCTCAGATCTTGACCCAAGCTCTGAACAGTGCTCCTTTTCTTTCCGGACTTTTTCAGAAGTCCAGGGCCAAACTGTATCTCCGTACACAATATATGAAGACTAATGCCACAACACCTGCACTCTGGCTAACTGAAACCCTTCCAAATATCCTCTCTCTTATAGCAGATGTGGACGATTGACGCCCCCGCACCTTTTCACCTCTCTTGGTGCTGCTATTCAACCCACCCACCCCCCACCCAGTCCCCTGCCCCCACCACAGGAAACTGCCTCCTGAGGCAGAAGGAGGGAAGAAAATAGAGAGAGGGATTGAAGGAGGGAGGGCGGGAGAAGGAGATTTGGCTGTTTAACACAAAGGAGACTGGAATGCAAGGAGTTAATCCGTTTGAGGACTCTTCCGCAAACAAAGGACAGACCTCCAGACAAAGGTTGAGGGAGGAGGGAGTAACAGAGGGGGGAGGGGCCGGCTTTCCCTCACCATCTGGCCCTTTTGTTTAGGGGAGGGGGTTGGTGAGGGGGAGTGAGAGGGCAATGCCCCTACCCCCTCAAAAACCCCGAAGTGACCCCCCTTTTTCCACGTACTATAAACCCAGACAGAGGCTGGGTCACCCCCACACCCCATTCCCCTCCCAGTTTTCGACTACAGCTTCAGTCAGCCCTCAAAATTCTGAACCAAACCTGAAAACAGCCCAGTAACATTATCAGCGGCTGACAAATTTAGTTCTGAATCTCAGGATAGTCTACAAAACTGTTTCCAATGTAGTCCAAATGTAGCCTGACAAAAATCTATCTGATCCTCAAAACAAATCTGTCTGCAGCCTGTCTGAACAGCATCAGAATCAGAGTAAAAAACTTCATTGATCATGGAGGAAATTGTTTATGCTTCAAACACACAGACACACAGAGACACAAAGACAAGAACAAAATAAAATACAGCACAAAATACTCTCCAGAAAATACTATGTACTAAATACACTTTGCTATATACACACAATTATGTGGTCAGCAAGAGAGGTGTACATAAATGAATGTAATTACTGATGAAATATTTTACAAATGAACAAGAATAGTGGTTTGGAGTTGTTCTCTATACTGAGTCTGTTACTGCGTGTAACAGTATGGATGTTGCATGATAAGACTATTGCATAAGTAGTGACATCAGTGACATAAGTAGTGATGCTTTCCAGCCAAATAAAGCGCTCTGTGCTTGACCCCAGTCCCACAAAATGCAGTCCAAAACCAACTACAGCTGACAAAAGCCTGAAAGTCTGAATCTGAGTGTAAATCTGTTCAAATTTAGATGTAGCCTGACAAAATTCTCAAAGTTCAACCAAAATTAAACCATAACTCGAAATTAGCTTGACTACCGTCTGTCAAAATCCTGTCATCCTCTGTCAAATTCCAAAAGGCCTCACTTAAAAATAATCTGCAAAAGGTTACTCTTGCTGGTTACTTCTTTGTCACACTTTCCCAGTCTTTATATGTTTTGTGGATCTCCACTCACAACAACAAAAGGCCAGAGCATCTTCTGTTGCCTCGTGTGGTACAACACTGGTTTATGGACAGCTCTCTTTATAGCAAAACTTTAATCTGTATTATTATGGTTAAAAGAAGAAGATCAGATTAGTGTCAACCTTACTGTTTTGTCTGAACTCTACCGTAGTCGGATCTGACTCGCCGTTTCACTTTGACATGGTGGAACTGGCTGCCAACACTGACTTTATGACTGTATTTAGCATATCAGATAAAAGACTGTCTAAAGTGTATAATGTACAAATCCGTAGAATTTTTAGCTCCTGTCAGATTCGGACACACATTTCAATCTCTTCTCTGCATCACTGCCTTTAAATCCTGCACAGGGATCAGAATTCTGAGGCCAGAGGTTTATAGGATGGAAACAAAGGAGGATGACAACTCAGATTAGTGCTGATCCGTATGTGGTAATTCTATTTTAACCGTTTTCCATTCACATCAAAAAATGCTCATTTTAAACTTCAATTGACTTCACACTTAAGTGCATAAGCAATACAGTAGACTATTATTAAATTCTGATAAAATTTATGGAAAGTTGTTGTTGTGTGAAAAGCCATGTTTTGAAGAAAGAAATACTATCCCATTTCCACCTAGCATTGCCACGCATCCTGGTTGACCCAATCATAAGTGGGCAGCATAGGGGTGAACGGGGTAAAATTGATCTTGATGACATATTGTGATCTGATCCCTTAAACCACCTTCAGAGGTGGTCAGGGATACATATGACCACAGAACATTTATAGTGTGAATGCCGCTATGCGTTCCTGACAGCGTCTGAGCTTAATCAGCGGTGTCACTTGTGTTAAAATTACATGCAATCAGCACCGTTGTAACCGCTCTTAAACTCACATGAACAAACTCACAGGACATTTTAATGTACTTTTCTATAGGTACACAGGAATTCTCTCACCACAGTTTATGGTCAGCCATCATTCTTTGGCTGTGCGATGAATACCTAACCCAGCTAACGTGTTAGCGATGTCCTGGTACACCTTCATTCGAAAGCTCTCATTTAAATGTATCTTCACCCAAATAAGATAGTAGTGCTTGTACTGAGTAGTGCTTCCCAGTTGTTCGTTTTATTGGAGGACAATAAAAGAGGTCTATTTCCTAGTCCGCCTGTTGTAATGACAACATTTTGAAAGCAGTGTTGCTGGCAGCTTGGCTGCAGCCAGTCTTCGGCCCTGCCATCAAACAGCATGGGTACGGCTTGGGCAAGAGCAGCTTTATCTGTAATAGGAAAACATTTGTTCGTAGTACAGCGAGGTTCCTTGTGCCAGTTGAAAAGCGCCATTTGTCTGACAAGAGAGTGACACTGTGAATGTAAGAAGAACCTTTCTTCCAGTCACATGTGGTCAGTGGAGCCACATTCAAGAGCCAAAGAAATAAAAAAACAGGCTTTATGATTCACTGTACACTTCAGAGCACTTGAAAAAGATCTGATGACATAGATTTTGATTCAAACTAGAGAAAGATCTGAAGACATAGATTGTGATTCAAATGTAATTCAACACATAAGTAACTACATCATTAAGCATACAATTACATTCACATAGTACAGCAGGGCTTCTATGCATCAAAAATCTCCTTGCAGCTCCTCTCCTCTCCTATTTTTGGACTTTGACTGTATCATGGAACTCCATCTTTGATAACTCACAGACAACTCTCATTGTCGGAAATGATACTGAATTAGAGAATCAATACATACCACCACCAAGAGTGCAGGAACCCAGGAGGCTCTCCTAGTGTGATGTTTTTCTCCCATCGGATCTAAAGATAAGAAGTGAGCAAGAGAAGGGCAGAAAGAGAGAAAGGGAGGATGAATATTTGCCTTGCATTGCTAGAAAGGGCATGATAGATTACTGTGCTCTATTGCTGAAAAGCATGAAGGAAGAATAAGAGACACTCAAGGAGTCAGCAGTCCAAGACTGGCTCGGTATTTGGCCATGACGGACTGAAAAAAAATTGTGCTTTGAATACGGATTAAGATCTGTATGGGGGTTTTACATGACCAAAATACTTTACCTCAAAACACACTTTGTCTTTCAGTTTATTGCCTTTGGCAATAACTGTGTTGATATATTTTATTCATGTATATATTTTATTCAACTGATGAACACATTTGAATCAAGCAAGCCAAAATCATTTTTGTTCAGCATGTGCTGTTAGGGGTTATGGTCTATGTCTGTGTACAGTAGTAGATGCCAAGTGTTAGCTGCAAGATTTAAGTGCATGACTTGCATTTTTGAGGTCCTGAGTGTATTCGTTGATTAAGGATGCTTTGCTGTGTGTGTGTGTGTGAGTGCGCGTGTGTGTATGTGTGTGTGTGTGTGTGTGTGCTTTTGAGGAAAAAGTGGCCTAACCCCCGGTGGCTCAGGGTGTGAGTGGAGGGAGTAGCAGCAGTAATTGGGAGAATGGAGGCAGGAGACTGCTGTCTCATTAGACCTTGAATCACAGGTGTGTGCTCCTGCTGTGTACACGCAAAGGTTTAAACACCTGCCCTGCAGGGAGCATGTGCATGTGTACATATTTACAGATCTTTTTTATGAATTATGTCATCCATTTATTAGAAATGTATCATGCCCTTATTAAGCATGATTGATTCCTAATAAATTCCTTTTAACCAATGGTAGTCATCTCCAATTCATTTAGGATCTTGGACAGCACTAAGCTATTGGACTTACAATACTACTATCAATGAAGGCTGTGATATGCAAATAAGCCCTGCAACCAATCACATTAGCTCACTTTGTGCTGTAAGCATCCTGACCACTTGAGGTGTCAGATTCAAAACAGTGTTTTGATGAACCCAGTTTAACAAAAGTATTTGCTTTCCTCAAAGTATTATACTGATTCATCAAAGTGTCTTATCATATTGCAAGACATACTGCAATCACAGCATGAAGCAATATAATTGCAATACTAGTGTTTTATCCATGTTGTTCAGCACTGGAGGGTATACCTTCCAAGCAAGGGGATACATCTTCATGAGCTGTTGAGACTCTCCCAGTTAAGAGTCTCAGTTTACTTTCAGGAGTACTTTAACCACTATCATGAAAAAGTGCATGCCAATAGCATTCCCCCAGGACAAACAGTTTATATCAAACATCCCATTTGATCTGAATCGTAAGACTCTGCTACAGATACAGTATTTCTATCCTACACACTGAGTTGTCAGTTTATTATGTAGTATACCTTCCCACACTCAGTGACTAGACCAACATTTATATGCACTTCACAGATGCAACTTACAGTTTTAATCATATTATAGATGTGAATGCAGTGTTACGAGATGTAGGAGGTATTATTCACTATGCTCCAGCTGTATGTTTACAGCTCCAGCAGTTCCACCTGTATGTTTACAGATTCTGACTGTAGTCCTGATACTGGTTTATCAACTACTCTATACCCTGTTTACCAATGGAATGAGATCACCACAGGACCATCGCTGACCAGATATTACTTGAGCGGGGGGTTATTCTCAACACAGCAACGGTACACAACAATGGCAGTGGCATGTTAAGAATTCTTGCAGTGGTTCAAGTGCACCAGGCGCAGCCGCTAAGGTGGGAATTTTACACACACGAGCATCTGACTGTCAATCAAAAAGATCCAGCCAACAAGAGCTATAGGACACAAACTGTGCATAGGAAGGTAAGCCGTAGTTTTGAACTGTAAATCTATAAAGTGTACCAGCAAAGTAGGTGATTGTAAGTGTAAATACTCAGGCATATTGCATTAAACTGAAGTATCAACAGCAATGACTATATGATAACATTTGAGTAGCTGACTATTAGACAGGGAATTACAATTGACTCAGGCATCTGTGACAACGGCACTCTATTCTGATTGTGAGGTTCCCTCAAGAACAGTAATCTCACCAGTGTTAAATAAACACCTAATGCATAGATTGCACTCTGGTGTAACTGCATAATGCAACACGGTAGGTGTTACATTGGTTATTGTGCTCTGTGCTTCCGCAGCAAATTCACAAGCCACCTTTTTAACATGTTCTAAATCAACATGATGTCACATACAGGGCAACTATCAGCATCGATTCAGTATCGCATGGGAGGCCGGAGCGACATTAACACCTTAATGGACAAGGCCACTCATACTGAGCTACTGAGTGAAATACTTAAGAGACTGTATACTTTATGAAACAAGCGCAAGCGAAGTGTTATGGTACCAGTGACCTGGGATCTGGTGGCCCCCTGCAGTCACTAAGCAACACTTAAAACTCTGCAATTAATCTCAGACTGTCTCTTCCGACTCCCAGCTTAGCATTCATCTTTCTACTGACTGGAGGCTTTTGGGCTGCTGTAAGTGATACAATATGAAACTACATACAGTGACGTATAGCACAAGTAAGTCAAAAATTCAATTCAACCACTAAAACTGCAAATGTCTTTTTTGTCATCACTGATCAAGTTTAGATTATATCACACCCATTCAACCCAATGATCAAACAGGCGAGAAGCTTTTTCTCATGTTTCTTTTCAATGAAAGAGGCACTATGAGTGAACTTCATAGCATTTAACTAAAACAAATCACTGCATAGTCAACCTAATTATTGAGCAAGAAACTAACTGGTCCAGATACTCAAAGCATAATTACGTCGTATTTAAATCTTATATTTAAGCAAGAGTGCTCCATTCAAAGAACATCTGCGGGAACAGGCTATTAGCTAATCACAGAATATCAAGGAAAACCCTGAATAGAATATGCGGCGGAGGACATGACAGAAACATGAGTTATGCTGTTAAAATAGTGGTCATGCTAACAAAGTCCATCATTTCTTATCTGCAACAACAATAGAAACTGATGGGATTCCTTTATTGGCCTTGAAAGGGATCACTGTTGAGAGTCTAGAGGTTAAGAGCATATGATTAGCCAATTGTACCTATTCACCCTTCTCACTGGCAAGATTTAACCAGACTTTTAACATGTGGTCAAGTTTAAGTGCAGTCATGAGCAGAATGAGCGGCAGCATCGCCTCCACTCGGGGCTGAAGGGTGTATAGTGCTCATATAGTGCGGATCGCACTGACACAGGCTATGCTAGCAACAACGGCACAGACAAAAGCCCTATCACTAGTGCCAAATAAGAGCAATCCACTTTGAATCAGGTCAGATGCACATTAGCTGCACAAACGTTAATGCTTTGACAAATTTTCCTCGTGTTTTGTAAGAAGTACAAATGGGGGATCCATTTGCTGAATGTTTTTTGGTGCTGCTAGCTCATTTTTAGCAAGCACAATATCTAATAGGATCTCACACACAGTGATCACTTCAAGTGCTTGTTACACACTTATTCTTTGTTGTCATACTGAACTGTTAAAAGCTCAAACAATTCAATTCAATTCAATTTTATTTATATAGCGCTTTTAACAATGGTCATTGTCACAAAGCAGCTTCACAAAATGA
>JBBJLR010000040.1:10993868-11016118 GCA_037577145.1 Brachypetersius gabonensis | reverse complement strand
CCGGTCCCGCCCACTCCCGCTTACATTTTTTCCAGTCCCGTCCCAATCCCGTTTTTAAAAGTGATTTTGTTTCCCGTTTCCCGTGACCCACGGGATTCCCGAAAAAATGTCAGCCTCTAGTCTGAATCACTCAAACAGGGCACCAGGTATGATTTTTGGATTAAAGTTTAATTTAATGGTCCTTATTAAGCTTTCATAACTGAAATGTTCTCATGCTAAATGTGAAATTAGTAGTGGAAAATCCTCAGAGCCTGCTAGGCCTAAACAAATTCTGTAATTTAAGCTCTTTTTTTTAAATGATCATGGTTGTTGTATTCAAAAGTTCTGAAGTTAATCGGATAAAGTGTAATGTCCCTCAGCTCTTTTTTCCTATTGGTCAGGCTTGACTTTAGATGTGGGTTTCATACATGATTTGATGTCACATAGCCTAATCGTATCAGGAATGTTTATACAGTCATGCATCAAAAGCTTTGGTGATTTTCTATGTGTAAATATGTTTACATCCTCTAAACATTTTAATGCCCAAATATGATTCATTAGCTGACTCTAACGTAGTGGAAAAAATGCACTAAAAAGTGGGCTATGCATGTGACGTCCAAAGTCAGCAGCCACTAGTGGCCGTCATTGTTTGTTATATGTTGAATTTTTATTTTGAAAGGGTCAGTTCTGAGGCTGTTTAACTCAGGTTTGAGTTACAAGTTATGTGTTTGGGAATTGGTTGGTGAAGGTTGGGGTTTTGTATTTAACTTCCTTCGGCACCGACCTGTGTTGTCAGTCCACCGTCATGTTGGATGTTTATGTTCTATCTCCCTTTTGGTTTAGAAAGTTTTGTTTTGAAAGTATTCTGGCCCTCAAGCCATTTGCTTTATGTTTTTGAGGTTTGTGAATAAAGAACCACAAATGGAAGTCTGCGATTCTGCCTGCCCTTATATGTAAATCATGGGAGAATGTGACAACGCAAAACTAACTTCTATTTTCATGTTAGACAGACTGTGCACTAAACTCTACAGAAAAATGTCATACTTAAGTTTATGTAGAGGAATAACTAAAAGAAAAATTTGACCATTATGTAGCGGACAACTGAAAGAAAAATATGATTATTTTTACTTACAGATACCACATACTCAAAACGATGACAAAACATCTTCATAAGTTTGCTGAGGGAATTATTCGAATTGGTCTGAGATTAAACTAGTACATAATGACATTTACGCTTCAGATTGTTTTGAACCCTTTGGTCCAAACAAAAGAGTTTACAAGGAATAAAAATAGTGACTGTCAATAGTTCCTTCCCAATAGGCCTTACAAGTTAGATTACAATTTAGCCAGCAAAATTAGGTTACAGGAATCTAAAAAATGCGTTTTGATTTCCAATGGGTAGGATCACTCTTAGGAGATAAATGTCACTCTAGGTCTCCTGGAAGATCTACACAGGTCACTTGCTGTGGATATAATAGTCTAACATGTTTTCAGTCAGTTTTTAGAAAAACACTGGTTACCAGGGCTCTTTACTAAAAACTTGTAAACTGTTGTAGGCTTCAAATTAAAACGATAGATCGACTTTTACACACCTCAGTTCAAACATGTGTGTTTTACATAGAACGGCAAAAATGTTTGTGTACCAGTTTTTTTTTCCTTGTTTTTTGACATGTATGGCCTGAACTCTAACCGCCACATAAAACAGTTTTCTTAAAGAGGTCTTGAGCTTTTACAAATATGTTACTTGTCTCTTCTGGGATCAGGATTCTTTGTTCATATTATGAAAAGAACTTTGAGCCCTGCAATGCAAGACGTGTAGATGTGGTGAGGTGACACACACACACATAGGCATAAGGTCACAGGTTCAAACGTCTTCAAGATACACCAGAGGAAAACAATAAAGTCAAAGACCTTCAGTTTCTAATTTCTAATATCTCTTCCTCAGCGCCTGACATTGCACCATTGAATAAATCAAGCTGAAAGATGCTATGACACACAACTCTTAATTTTAAGGTCAGAGCAAAGAAGTCTTTAGTGTCGGGTAGAACCATTCATACAGAGTGAAGAATCTCACAATGGTCAACTACAGATGTGTGTAAAATATTTTTTAACAATCGGCACGACCTTAATCGTATTCTTGGCTCAATTTTCTTTAGTATGACTTGATATTGTTATTGGTGGCCTTGATGGCCCTCCCTCTCTCCATCATACAGCATGGTGGTACCTATTATAGCTGATGTAAAAGTATTGGTAGTTAGCATTCTCTTTCAAGAACACTGAGTTATTCAGTGATGTTTGTTAGCAAAAATGAGCAGATGTGCTTCATATGACTACTTGGAGGAAGCACATGCTAGCCTTCACCCTCCCAGTGTTGGTGGTATCGTGTGAGTCCTAGTAGGTGGAACTAACTGAATTTTTGGGAGAAGATTGGTAAAAATGGAAGAATAAACCTTATTCACAAAATTCTCTGGCAAGATATTTCTTCCAGCAATGACAAAGTGCAGAAGATCTCATGTGTAATGCTTTTTATTTGAAAAAAGCATTAATAAGAATATGAGTCTGTTCTCACAGTGTCTTGCCTAACCACAGACAGTCTTCAAGTGGTCAATGGTACATGGTCAGAGCCTTACTGTACTTGACTCTTAGTTGACCCATAATGCATATCCCAGCCTTTACAATGGACTGGAGTCCCATGCATCCGTTCACTTGAGGAAGTTCATCTCCATAAAGCACTTACCTCTGACAGGAAGGTCTGTGCGGATTTCTGTGCACCAACATGCAGCAAGTACTCGTACACATATAAAGCTAACCTGCAAGACAAAAGCAGACAGAACAAGGCATCTTAGTTATCTTCTGTACTCATTTTCCACCTCACACAGGTCCCTCTGTTACTGGGTCAGTCCGGGGTGCTCAGCTGGAAAGAAATAGAGTTCAACTGGATGTAGCATTGTGAGAGCGGAAGCGAGGGCACATGAACTACAAGCACTTTTACATCAAAGATGTGTAAAGGAAAAGTAGGACACTACCAGTCAACATAGCTGACAGTGTCAAAAGTGGAGCTATGATGTACACAAAGCTTAGTCGAGTAGAATAAGGATAAGACTAGGCTAATCACAGCAGTCACAGAAGATCATGTTTTTTTACACGCAGGGCACAAACTACGTAGCAAGCTATCAAGAATTTATATACAATACACTCAAAGTGCAATTTAAATACTAAACACATTATTGAACAATGCCTGGATTAGGGGTGAATCAAAATATGATGATACTGTAATGTAAAAATGTACCAATACGCAGCATGGACATGCATTTTGAAGCACAGACATTATATTAATTATGATATTTGATGCAAAGGGGGAACTCTTGTCATTAGTTACAGTGTTAGTCCCCCTGGAGCAACTGAGGGTTAAGTGTCTTGCTCAAAGACACAATAGTAGAAAGTAGGGGCTCGAACCTGCAACTTTATGGTCATCAGAGTCACAGGCAAGTGTTTTACCCACTAGGCGACTACCACCCCATGTGTAATTGCATTGCTCATAGTGTTAAACTGGCACCACACAACCTCCAACCCCCTTCCCATTTACTAGCTCTACTTTCAATATTCAATTGTTTTCTGTCTCACTTTGTTAAATATATTGTGAGTATATTGCAACATGAGCCTTGAAACATTTACCAAACTGAACTGTGACTGTCTCGTTTTACCCCATGTCCGGACACATGATAGGTCCGTTAATGTTATGGGGTTAATCCTGTTTATGACCTCAAAAACAACAATCCTGACAGCAATCAAATCAAAAATAAAAAACTGACTGTTTTAAATCCTAGGCTCACATTTGTGGAACCCAGATCTTGTCCAGCATGAGAAGACAAGAATTCACATAACATGATGAGTAAGACAGACGGTCCAGAACGCATCACTGGGTGACAGGGACACTTCCACAGGGTCTCCACACCGGCCATTCTCACTCTGTTTATCCATCAACCATCTTGCTTTGGGCTATTTCAGGCATTTGGTCTCACAGACTTCCCACCATCAAGATGACAAACACAATTTCCCAGCTTTCTCACCACCGAATCATCTAAAGGATTTTGGGGCTGATGATGATATTTTTCTATTAGACAGTATTGTGTGTAAATCAGAGACTAGGGATTAAATTTGCTTAAAAATAAATTGTGTGACATTACTAACCGATATTTAGTGATGTATTTATTGTACTCTGGAAGAGCAGAACGTTTAGGTCACGCTGGGTAGTTGTGCTGCACAATCTGCATTTTATTTATTACTGCATTTAAGGTCATAAACAATTTTTTATCTAATTATTTATGCATTGGTCGATACTGTATGAACACGAAAAATAATAATCAATAAATCAAGTATCAAATCACCATTTTACCCTGCCCTATTAGGGACCACCCATCATTTATTTCATTTCCACTCAAAAAGGCCATTATGTACAACTTATTCATTTTTCAGCATCAGAACAGAAACAGAAATATATATTTATTTCTTATGTCAATATTAGTGTCTCTTTGAAGGGGAATATAATGTCAGTAAGAGTTTTGGGAACAGCTTTTGTCAGGAGGACACAGCCAATCTGTTGGGTTGCATTTAAAACTGGAAGGATGGAAGAGTTAAAGTGCAGTCAGGGGCACAAACGTACAAAGCTAACCATTTAATTACTGATAGATTTTATATTATACATTTGTGACACAAACAATGAATAACTTATACATAGTGTCCATCTTTGCTGAACAAACAAAATAGTGGTCTCTGACCATAGTATTATACAACAATTAGCCACAACATTTAAAGTACCAGCCTAATATTGTCTAGGCCACCAAAATGTTAGCAGCAGATCGATTACAAAACTCACTTTAAAAAAAAACAAAACAAGTTATAATAGATCTATGGGCTACAAAATATGTTCATGAATTTCTTTGCACAAAATCACTCTTACATAAAGAGATTCACCAGTTTTATTATTTACAGTTTTGGTCGATTTCAAAGCACGCCGTTTCAGGGCTCTGTCCCTTTCATGCAAATAAGCTGTTGCTGGCCACACCCCACCCATCCCATGCTCCACCCACCCCTTACGCTGCCCGTTTGACACATGCGAAACGAAACAAGTTAGTTCATACTTAACTGCGACAGAAACACAAAAGTCATTATTTGAAAGTACTTACATCACCCTCATCTTCTGACTTGTCACGGACAGTAGATCCCCCACAGTGCTGAAGATAGCTCCTTATTCCAATTTTACATTCCACCTTTAAATACTTAAGGTGGAACTTTTTAGGTGGAACAAAACTGATTGTTGCTGGGACATGGCCATTGCAAATTAAAAGAAAGCCACGCAGTTCTTCGATTTTCTTTGTCTGGGAGAAAGTGTAGGGATTTGTGGTGTTCTTTGAAGTCAACAACACACGACTTGCCTCGACCTATCCGTGCTCATAAAACTAGCAGACGAAATGACGGATCTTCAACTAATCTGGTGTTGGGGTACAGCGGAGCCCCGTATCTTAACTAATAGTGGAGGTTCTTTTATAGTTTTGAGCGAGTATTGCGAGTATTGGCCAGTTGGGCGGAGCGAGTTTTTGCCACTGCAGTGGTCAGGAACGTCTGAAATTCAGCAAACATAAAACACTAACATATATACAATCCAACATTTCATTCAGTGTTGCTGTTTGAACATAAGTTTATAGATTTTTTTTCTCTGGTACATGAAACTTCAGAGTCTTCACTTTGAAATGAGTCCAAACGCAAGCAAAACTAATTATTTTTGAGCTTTTAAATTTGGGAGCTGCAAAGACCCAAGATGGCTGCTGAAAGGGGTGACAAGCAACAGGCTAGTAGGTGGGGTCTCGACAGATGAGGGGTGGTTCTATGCAAGTTCTATGCAAGTTGGCCCAGTGGGACGTCACACTAGGCCATCCGTCCAAACAGGGCATTTTGAAAGGGATCAAAACTGTGAAGAATAAAGCTGGTGATATCTGTTTACATGAGAGTGATTTTGTGAAAATAACTTCATGAACATCTTTTGTAGCCCATAGACGTATTATAACTAAAGCGAGTTTTGCATAATAGATTCCCTTTAAGTCCTGTAAGTTGTGAGGTGGAGCCTCCGAGGAACTGACTAGTACAATCAGCACATCCCATGGATGCTCAATTGGACTGTGATCAGGGGGATCTGTAGACCAAGTCAACACTTTTGTTTCTCAATCCATTCCTGAATAGTTCTTTTGGAGAGGCAGGGATCATTATTCTTCTGAAAGATGTCACTGCCATTAGGGAACAACGCTTCCATGAAGGGAAATACTTGATCTGCAACAATGTTTATGTAGGTGGAACATGTAATAACCACAAAAATGACAGGACACAAGGTTTCCTAGCAGAACGTTGCCCAGAGCATCACACTGCCTCTGGTACATTTTGCTGCCATCTCTACCCCAAGGTACATGGTACACACACTGGCCGATATGTTCATCAGGCCAGGCCACCTTTTTCCACTGCTCCATGCTGCTCTGATGCTTACGTGCCCATTGTAGCCACTTTTGGCGATGAAGAAAGGTAAGCATGGGCGCCATGACCAGTGTGCAGTTACACAGCTCCATACACAGCAAACTGTGATGCACTGTGTGTTCTGACACTTTCTGTCATAACCAGCATGAACTTTTTCAGCAATTTGTGCTACAGTAGCTCATCTGTGGGATGCATTATTGAACCTTGACCACCCATGACCCTGTCATTGATTCACTGGTTGACAATCTCTGTACTACTTTTGGTAGGAACTAACCAATGTATACGAGGAACACCCACAAGTCTTGGCATCTTAAATACACTCAGCAATCTCAATTTGCCCCTTGTTAAAGTTGCTCAGATCCATAAGCTTTTTCATGCTTCCACCACATCAACTTCAGGAACTGACTGTTCACTCGCTGCCTAATATATCCTACCCTTGACAGGTGCCATTGTAACAAGATAATCAATGTTATTCACTTCACCTGTCAGTGATTTTGATGTTGTGGCTGATGGGTACATACACTGAGAAAGAGTGCTCTGCAGCTCTGGGGGACAGTTTGTGCCATCATGTTAGAGAATGAGGTTTCTCTTAGGCTTCAAGAAGAAAAGGCAGAAGAAAAACATTTTACTGTTTTTTCTGGAAGAGGGTTCCATGTGCATCCATGGTAAAAATCACCAGTGTTAAATCCAGGGTTAAACCTGTATTAAATGTAAAAATACATTTGACACAAAAGATTTTGCTATACAGCTGTACTTTTGAATTAAACTGAAGGATAAGTGCACTTAATTTCTGTCTGTGTGGTCAACCAGACTGGGGGCAGTCCTTCACAGTTTTCATGTAGAAACCATGCTAATTTTACCAGAACCAAATGCACCTGCAAGCAGTGCCAAAGGCTTTGTTTTTAAAACTATTTTGGTTCTGCAAGCTTCACAGAGAGGAAAAATCACATTATGTGGAGTGCAGAGCGTGTGGAGCGCATAGTGTTGTGTGGAGAGCAGCGTGACTGCCAATATGTGTGATAGACAGGAATATCTAAGGCTGTCCTACCTTTAGCTCTGACACTCAGCAAAGACTCCTTGCTGTGTGTCCAGTCAAATCAAGGTAAGCTTCTCCCAACTTAACCTGAGAACACATCCTGACATCTAGCCTGGGGCTCCTGGTTGAGGCTCGTTTTAAACATAAAAGGAGACGAGGCAAGTTTTGCTAAGCTCAAACACAGACAGCCTAACTAATGAACCTTCCTGTCTTGATTTCAATAATTCACTCGCAGAGTCAGGTTCAGATATACAGGAGAGGAAGACAGTAAAATCAGCAGGGTGTGGAGAATATATAACTCCTCTCCTTTAGCAAATGCATAATGTGCTTCCTATGAATGACAAAAAGACTATATACGGTGCTGTGAAAAGGTCTTCGTCCTTCCCGATTTCCTCTGTTTTTCCATATTGGTCATACTAAATGGTTTCATATACTCCTATAAAATGTAACGAGGAAACACAAATGTGGTCGTAACTTATCATTTAATTTATTCAAGGAAAAAAGCTTTGCAACACCTGTATCACCAATGAGCAAAAGTAATTGCTCCTAATCTGAATAAATGGTCGTGCCACCTTTAGTAACAATTGCGACCAAACACTACAACAGGAGATCAGTCTTTCACATTGCTGTAGAGAAATCTTCTTTGCTGAATTGCTTTAACACTAATTGCTGGACTTTAGAGCATGAACGGCCCATTTAAGCCCATGCTACAGTGTCTCTGTGGGTTGCAAATCTGGACCTTGGGCCACTCCAAAACCTTAAAAGTTTCTTTTGAGCCATTCCGAAGTGGACTTGCTCTTTTTATTGTTTGCCTTGCTTTATAATCTTACAGTGTTTGAACTTTAGATCGTGGACCAATGATATTCTCCTGCAGGATTTTTAGTTGAAGAAGAAAATACATTATTCTGTCAATTATGGTGAGTCATGCTAAAGCACCAAAGCATCCCCACACTACCACACTACCACCACCCTGTTTGACTGTTTATATATAAACCAATGCACAAAACTGCCTCATGTAAACTAAGGAGATGACGACACACACAGGATTAGGTCTTGTTTCCTCAAGTTCGTATATTACATTTTATTTAAAGATCTGTAACGATTGTCACAAATATTCAAAAATAGGAGAAACAAGGACTTTTCAGGGAACTGCAGTTGAATTTTTTGTGTTATACCCTAATAAAGTTCTATTACTTCATTCCAGTAGCGTTTCATCCTATTCCTTGAGGAAAAACATACGTGTTGTGTCTTACAGTACCAAAAAGGTTCTGTAGTAATGAAGTTAGAATATCATACCCAAAAATGAAGAACCCATTTTTTGATCCCTCAAAAACCTGACAACACTAATAGCACCTCAGATGTTTCAGGATCTACAAAGATTTAAATTTTTTTTATTATTCAAGCATTCACACTCCAATTTAATCCTGAGGCCTAATTATACCTTGTGCTTTGTCTCACTAGACTGATCACTATGTGGTTGCAAATTCAGCTGTGTTTGAATCTCCAGAATTTTCAGCTTCTGCACTAAAGCTTTCGGAGCAGTTGTTCAGCAACTGAAGGCTGATAGTTTCATTCCACTGGAGTGAAGTAATGCAAGACTGACTCAAAGTTGCAGTGCTGATGAAACAGACTTATGTGTTGATACGCTGTCTTGCAGGATCCCATATTAATCAATCATTCTGAAAAATGCCTCAAGAGTCATCCAAAAAGAAAATCTGCAAACACAAATCGGTCCTTAAACGAAAAAAGGCCTCTCTATATGTGCCATCTAAATATTTGGAGTCAAACAGTGTCCGGGTAAAGCAATTCAGATGATTAGATATTTAACCAGGGTAAAGAAAAATTAATTGACTGCCACATTTATGTCTGAGTACCACATTTGTCTGCAACTCAGAGCAAATCAGACGTTCTTCATGCAAACACAGTGGTTTTGTATGCGTGTGCACTTCTCTTTATATGTTGCTGAAAACACCTCTATGGAGGAGGCAGGACCATCTGGAGAAAATCAAAACCATACATTCATCCCTACGCTGCCTCTTCACTCCTCCAGTAAAACTCCACAGAAAAGTGCAAGAAAGTGATCAAGATGTAGAGGAGGAGGAAAAAAGACTGCTATCAAAACACAGGTTGCACAACTTAACAGAACCCCCCTCTGTTTGCATGCTATATCCCCACATCCCTCTCTAATCTTAATTAGACTGAAGTGAAGACCAAGAGCTGCATGTTCTTATGAAGCGGAGTGCTCTTTTCGCATAATGAAACGCACCAGCATTCAAATGACTGTTAGGATGTTCACTTGTCTGAATACCAAGGGTCAAAGACCATTTCACCCGCTCTAACAGCGTTAAGTGATCGGCCCAATTCAAGCAAAGATTTTTCAGTTTGCTTCGGGCCAAGGTCAGCATTGAATGGTACCTAAACCTCTTTGTAGTGTTTATAAACACTTAGCCAAGGATGAGCTTTTTAATATCTGGCCTAGTGACCACTGCAAAAAAGAACTTTGGCACGAATTCACCTTTCAATTCGACATTTGGAATATTTGTGGTGACCATTTTTTAAGAAGTGTTCTGCTCCAGATAACAAAACACAGCTTCCTTTTCAAATATTAGAGCAAACGAACTGCAGTAGAGGGGGGAAATAGTACGAATCTATCGGACATTATAAAGGTAGGGTATCTGAAGGATCACCTTGTTCTCTGCCACTGTAAAGTTCAGACAAAATGTCACTGTAACCCACTGTGCACAATGCTGCCACACAACTGTAGCCATCAGCCCATGTCCTCCAAATTATGGAGCTCAGGGTGAATGATATGGCAAAAAAAAACATTACAAATCCACAAGAAGTTTCACAACACACTGTATGTCTGTATATGTATTTTTTCTGACATGTCATGAAGTCAGAGTGGATAAAAAAATAACCAGTGGTGGCACCTTTTAAAATCATGTATGTACAAATGACATTTTAGCCAGTTAAATGCAGTTAAAAGGACTAATTAGGCTCTCTAGTTGCTCGGCACTATTGATGAAGTACTAACAATGCATCATTCATCAAGAAAAGTATTTCTTTGATGTATTTTGATATCAAATTTCAAATACACTCATTATATGGATAATTCCCTGTTTAGTTCGACTGCACCTTAAAATGACTTAAGTTTGGCATGGCTCTGAATCTGAACTGAGTCAGAAGAAGTGTGAGACTATTTCTTTTTGGACCAGACCTGTTCAGTGTTAACCAATAAAATGCAAAAATCATCACTTCTTTCATTCATACTTTACACCGTCTCATTATACATTTCCATAAAAAGGAACGGTTGTAAGTGATGCCTGACAGCTTCTTCAGCTGAGGGGTTCATGCTGAGGGTTCTTCAGCTGAAAAGAACAGGTTGAGTAGGAGTTCTATGTATAAAATGAAGGTTTATCTGTCACACTGAGCAAACACACATCAGTTGATCGTGGGGATAAAGTCGCTGGCCTTTTCCTGTTATCTGGCACAGAGTGCCGGACCATATATCATCTAGACCAGTACACCAGAACTGCTGTCACACTTTTTTTTACTTTTAGGGGTGTAATGATTCACAATATGTGAATTTCGATATGAGTACCAGACACATATCAATTTGATATATTTCGCGATGCAGCAAAACCGAAGTGCATATTAAATATGTTCATGTTTCCATTTCTAGTTATTAGAGTATTCTGTATTATCAATATACAATCTGAAAAGAAATTCTGCTTTATAGCGTCCTGAAGTAACACTAGCCACCAGCTAATACATTTGCCCCAAGCTAACATCCTAATCATGATACATGATACAGTGATAACATTTGATCTATCTACGTATCTGTATATCTATAGTGTGTGTTTGCATGTTATATCTGTAGTACTGGCTGATACAATTAGATTAAATTGATGGATAGACAGATAATATTGTCCATTTTTTTACATACTGATTCATTTTATACATATTATAAATAATGACAGCTACATTACAATGTAACTACAACATGTGTCATTTTCTGAGTTTCCGAAAGAACACTCTATATACAATTAAATGAAATAAAAAGCATGTTTCCTTTCTATAAATGTGTTTTGTGCCAGGTTAATATTTAATGAGTAGATAGTGTGCATAATTTTAAGACAAACAGAATAGAACAGACACCGTCCGACCAGAACAAGTTATGTCAGGTTTATTAGGCATTCTTTTAGGACAGAGCAGCAGGGTCGCAACCTTTATTCAGGCTACCTTAAAACACAGTCAGAAAATGTTATATATTTGGAAAATGTTATACTGATTTTGATCAATAACCCCAATATCACCAGCAATACTATGCAGTAAATACAGGCATCAGACACACTATCTGACCAATACTCCAAATGGATATCTGATGACATATTTACTGAGCTATGGAAGAGTAGGATGTTTCAGTGACATAGGGTTACTGTGATGTTTTACTCATATTACTGCGTGTGTAAGAAATCAGAGTCATTTTTCTTTCTAAGACTAATCCAGGCAGATGTGGTCCACAATGTTTATCAATCATTTTTGGCTAACATGTACCTGAAAATACTGGCTTTGGCTCGCATTTCCCATATTGGTGCATCCCAACTAGGATTTCACTGACTACAATTAACCAATAGAATCTTTCTTCTTAAAGTCAGAAGAAAGGAGTCCTCACTCTGGGTTCTAGGTCTGCTGAACCTCCTCTGGCACTTACATTGTTCCTAAATCCACCAACTTCACCATCACCTATGAATATTTTCCCATTTCTCCAGACGAGGCTCAAAAAGTAAGCTGGAAATGGTGAAATACAGCAGTTTTGAGGTCCTGCTGCAGACTTGCTGTTTCCACCAGAGGGATGCGAGATCCATCCATTTATATTGTCATCAGTCTTGAGAAGCCTCGTGGCGTGACACTTTACCACAGCTACACTTTATGCTGGAGACATGTATGTCATGGCTGTTTGACTCGCATCACATAGAAAGAACACTTACGACTTCAGCTTCAAGCCAAAATGTTCCCCATCAACCTCATCCATCGCACGTCTGTGGAGCAGGTGACGTTTAAATAACTGACTTCTGTCACTCATTCAGAGTTACTGACTTCCCTGTAGTGTCCCATATCACCGCCTTTGTCCAGAAGCAAGCATTGAAGGAGGTACCAGGCAATCTGATGTACTTTCATACGTTCCATTCTGATGAGCTGAACTTCTCTTCTGTTTAAACACGTTTACACACTTCTCCATGTGTGTGTTTCAGACGTCAGGTCCCTAACATCGATCCAAACAGTCCTACATGCTGAATCTTCACCATCCAAAGCAGCCCATCAACAAAGTGGAGGACTTGTTGAGGGAAGAATGCATATTCAAACCCACATACACCTTCACACACACACACACATCAGATCTTACATGTGAACAGACTACTGCCTACCAGAAGTTTGTGGGTGGCCATAGGGAAATCCTTACCCATTCATTTGGAGAAAACTAAATTTAGAGGGGAAACAAGTGCGTGGGGCTACTGTGGACACTACCTACACCTTACCTTTCAGAGCTCACGTGGGGGAACCTGCTTACCTGAGCTTTTAAAAGTGTGCTAGACAACTTTTACGCAGCCTTCGGGTTTCTCAGAGCCAGTCTGCAGCTCTTTAGCTCTTTACGGACATTCAAACGGCCAGATAATATCCAAAAAAACATAGACACCGACCAGTCTGCCACACAAAAGTACAGAAGGGTCTGAAAGCACACGCACCGCGGGCACAGCTTCGCCACCAGCCTGGCTGCTGCTCCACCAGGATCGGTGCGGAGCCTCGAACAAGCCACGAGGCTCGGAGCACTGACAACACGGAGGAAAGATACAACCAAGACTGGAAAAAAGACCTCACCAGAACTTTGCACCGTGTCTCAAAACTGCCACACGACAGCACAACAAAACCACTCCAAGTCAACTGTCTTCACTTTGTTCAGCCCGGTGGTCAACTTCAGCGAGGAGGACCACCGGGACAGACCCTCGCCAAGTCTCGTTCAGGCTGGAAGTTCAGCCGTGCTACAACAAAATCCACCGGACAAACTGGGGAAAGTCTGTTTACAGGAGTTGTTGCAACCATTACGAAGCAAGAAATTGGAATAAACAAACCAGAGTTACAGCTGCACGACTAGAACACAATAACAACAGCAAACAAACAAGAAGAAGAACAACACCACAAAAACAAAAGTTAAAGGGGAAGGAGCCAGCCAGCCCCGGGGGCGCCCCAGCGTGTTACAGTAACAAGCCCCCCTGAAACAATAGTAGCAGCACTTCAGAAAGTTGCAACATTGTAACGTTTAAAGTGCAATATCAAAGAGAAACACACTTACTTCTCTCTCGCCTGACTATCGGAAGGGACGACAGCTCCTTTACCTTTGGCGTACATGCTGGCTTCTGTTTTAAGACTTTTACCCACTCAACACCTGTCAAAGAAAGCAGCCAGGAAAACGTTATATCTCCATAGCTACCCCTTTAGTGTTTTTTCCCTCCCCCCCTCCTTCTTCTCCTCCTCCTCCTCCCTCTCTCTCTCTCTCTCTCCCTCCATCCTCTCCTCCTCCTCCTCCCCCTCCCTTCTCCACCCCCCTTTCTTTTTTTCACATCTCCAACATTGGCCACAAATCAGGCACAGTTTCTATTGGGGGGACTTGAAACAGGTCGCTGGAAGATTTTTTTCTCTCTCTCTCTCTCTCTCTCTCCCTCTCTCTCCACCGCTGTTCCAGGAATGCGCGCGCCCTCCCGCTGCCATGGAGACGGTGGGGGCCTCTTAAAGGGGAACGCGCGCGCCGTGTTTACTAGACTGGTGGTGGTGGTGATGAGGGGGGAGGGCGATCAGAAAAAAAGACGCTACACCGCCTCGGGCCTTCGTGTGTGACTTTGAGACTTTGATGGTAGAATTTTAGGTCCACGCTCTGCAGCAGTGTGTGTGTGTGTGTGTGTGTGTGTGTGTGCGCGCGCGCGCGCGTAAAATAATTCAAGTGAGATACACTATATGGACAAAAGAGGTCTTGGGACACACCTCTTAATTACTGAATTTAGGTGGCCCTTTACTTCCAGGGCAGTTTAATCGTAATGTATCAGCATACCAAGACAATTTTGAACAGCGACATGCTTCCAGCTTTGTGGACCCAGTTTTTGTGAAGCCCCTTTCTGTTCCAGCATGACTGTGCCCCAGGTTCATAAAGACGTGTTTGAATGAGTTTGGTGTGGAAGAACTTGACTGGCCCACACAGCCCTGAGCTCAACCCTGTCCAACACCTTTGGGATGAACTGGTACAGAGACATTTTGTGGAAAGCCTCCTAAGAAGAATGGAAGCTGTTCTAGCTGCGAAGACAGGAGTAAACTCCGTATTAAAGTCTAAGTACTTGAATGCAATGTCACTAAAATTCCTGTTGGTGTAATGGGCAGACATGCCAATACTTTTCCTCATATAGTGTATGCCGTGTGGGAGCAGAAGATTTCTACTTGTGACTTTTTGACTTTGATGGTAAAATGTTAGACCTGCTCTCTAAAGCAGAGATTTAAAATATGATATTATTTCATAATGGAAAATCATTTTTGTGCTACACGGCAACTTCATAAGAGGGGACATCTGCCACCTCTAAAAATAGCCTGTTTCTCGTGGCTGTTGATCTCACCTCTGTTTACATACAGCCCACTGACTTTACATACTGGCTTTAAAGGGAAGGTCCTTCCCGTTTTGCCTTTGTTTAAGTTTCAAATGTAAGAAAGCATTCACCAACGGACGTTAACATCCATTTTGTCTGTGTGACAGATGTTGGTTTTTTTTGACTGAATCTGAACTGGTTCCATACTGCTCATATAGCCTATGGACCATTAAGGCCATAAAACCCATCATAACCATCACTTTTTTATTGGTGTGAAACAAAAAAATGCTTATAAAAATAAGGTTGTGCTCCTAATTTCAGCTCCTCAGTAGCGTTACAGTTATATACGGCTATGGTAAAAAACGTGAAACAGCGATCCCCCAACCCGCGGTGAAACTGAGAATTTCAGTGATACATGTTTCACCGGCGTCTCCATTCATTTCAATGTAAATCTCTTCAGACCCGGCGGCTTGTAGGGTTGTTGGGGGGGGGGGGGGGGTTGACTGGTGGAGTGTTTTGTCCAGCGGGAGTGGAGAGAAGGTTTAATTTTGTCGACGGGGGTGTTTTTCCTTGACACGAGCTGACCAGTTTAGCATAGCCTACAGGATTTTCCAGTTTAGTGAAGCTCAAATTCCACAACAAATAAGTAACGTGCCAAAAATGGCAACTTAAAGTTTTATAAATTAAAATAATAAGCTAATAAATTAAAACGTATACATTTTTTCTGTTGACTCCAGACATAACAGATTTGACAAGATGTTTGGTGTCCATACTTTGCTCCTTTTTTATTTAGCTCTGGACCTCTGACCCTAATGTTGCTAACAAACTAAAAACTCTCTCAACCCACTCAAACCGCATTTCTCAATGTCTCTCAGTGTGGGTACAGTGAGTAGTAACAATGGACTAAATGTCACCATGTAGTTAAAGACGTTTTACACAAGAGGGTCAATTTTCACAAATCATCTCAGGAGTAAGAGTGCTTATCAAGAGTCCGTTTCTGTAAACATTATAAATATGCAGGAATCTGATCAAGTCCTACCGTGTTTTACACCACATCAGCGTGTCTGCTTCACCTTACTGACAGTTTGATTGGACTGAGCTTTGGTGATGTATTTTCATGTTGGTTAGGGTTAGGATTAGGGTTTAGGGGTTAGGGATTATTGATGACTAGTGTTTGTTGCCCTCATTGCTCCAGAGCTAAACTGAAAAAGCAAAATTTGGACATTAAACATGCCTGGGCTGTTTGACTACATCTAGGGAGAGATTTCTTTTTCTATGCCTTTGAAATGGATGATATTTTGTAATGTTTTGTCTATCTAATTAATTTAAGTACGTCCAGATAATTGACAGTGGGTGTTAAACAAAGTTGGGTGTGCTGCCTGAACTGTAGCTGCTGGAAGCTGATACACTTCCAAGATATATCTGCCAAGCAGCTTGTAATCTGTGGAATGCGTATTACCAAATCAAATGAGACGATATAAAACAGAAGAATAATAATTGTTAAACCAGCCTGCACAAATCTTAGAATGATATCCACACGCTCATGTAAGTCACCTAAATCCTCAGCAGTTAATTTCCACTCGCATAGAGGATCCTGACAGCAAGGGATTGAGCTGAGAAGACAAGCAATACCTGCCCTTGATATTTATTTTATCAGACTTGCATTTTTTTAATAATCAAAAATCTACTCAGAGAATCTACTCACATGTATCCACAAGTCACTAGGGTGTGTACTGCTGGAGTCTCTGTTGCCGTCGTCTCAAAACCAGTACTAAAGACCCAGCATAAATCAGCCATCATGTTAGATGTGTTAAACTCAGTAGTTCAGTGATACACTGATAAGCAGCAAGAATGAGGAGCAATAGCAAGCCACCTGGTAGACCACAGTAGTGAACAACTGACTAATACTTTATACCAGCAGTTCTCAAACTAGTCCAAGTCCCCCTTTGTTCGTAATAGTGAAAACTGCCACTCCCACTCCAGCCCCAGACCCTTGTTTCACTAGTTTTCCCTGATGCTCTCTCTGGCTATTGTTGACCACCTACTACTAGAGAGATGGGGCTGTAATATGACATTATTATTATTATAAGACAACTTGTTTAGTGTGCATTGGATGGCCATGAATTGTGATTGGTTGGCACTTGTATGGATCCAATTTTAACAGTGCAAAGTTGTTAGATATGCCCAAAACAGATTAGTTAAAGATAACGAAGAGGGTATGAGAACCACTGCTTTAAAGTAAAGTGGCCCTGTATAGTCACACAAGAACACTTGGCTTTCGGCTAATATTGGCTAATTACTGTAACATTTTAACATCTTTAAGAAGAGGCTTGACCTGTATTTCCCAAGAGTTAAACAAGCATTTCACTTACTGAAGACAACAGCAACCCCAAAAGTCCCTGAAACAAGCAGGGGCTGAAAATCGAAGTATTACGAGGCTGAAAGAGCAACACCAGCCCAGTTTTATTTACGAGAATGAGAATTAACTATTAATTAAAGTCTTGTGCTGACCAGTCATAACATTTAAACCACCTGCCTAATATTGTGTACTAACCCCTCATGCCTCCAAAACAGTTCTGACCTGTGGAGGCATGGACTCCACAAGACCTCTGATGGTGCACTGTGGTATCTGGCACCAAATCATTCAGCAGAACCTTTGACTGAGAGCTCTTTGCTACATTAACACCTTCAGCTCTTTGTCGTGTTCCTCAGACCAGCTGGTTTGCCCTGTGATCAGGAAGTTGTGGGTTTGATGCCCAAGACTGCTAGGCGCCTCTGAGGTACCCTGAGCAAGATGCTGTCCCCACACTCTGCTCCCTGGGTGCTGTGATCATGGCTGCCCACTGCTTCGCTCAGTGTATGGGTTAAATGCAGAGGAAGAATTTCATGCTGTTCACGCTGTTGTGTGTTCCCATATGAGAGAACGGTCGCTTCTTGAATATTTTTGCAGTGTGGCAGGGCAGACTAGGGTATACTAATGTCAAAGATCTTCAGCAATGTTTAGGTAGGTGGTACATGTCAAAATAGCATCTACTGGAACACCCTTACCCAGAGCATCACATTGCCTTCTTCCCAAAGTGCATCCTGGTGGCATCTTTTAAGTAAGTAAAGCAACCATTTGTCATATGTGAAGACACAACAGCACAATGTGAAGAGCACGTAATTCTTTCTCTGCGTTTAACCCATTCACCCAACTCCCTAACCACTAGGCCACCAGCTGCCCCTAGTAAATGACGCACATGCACCTGCCATTGACATGAAAGTCTGATTCATTAGACCAGACCACCTTCTTCCATTGCTCCATGGTATTGTTCTGATGCTAATTTGCCCATTGTAGGTGTAAACAGGGGTTAGAATGGGCACTCTGACCACTCACTCACATATGCAGCTTAGCTATAATGCACTTTCTATAACACCCAACATGAACTTTTTTTTCTGCAATTTGTGCTACAGTAGCTCTTCTGTGGGATCAGATCAGACAGGCTAAACTTCTTCAATGGATCAGTGTACCTAAAGTGACCCTGTCTCTGATTCACCAAGTGTCTTTGCTCGGATCACTGTTCTTAGGTACTAACCAAAGATGCTCAGACCCAGTCATCAAGTCATCACAGATGAACTCACTCAGCTTAAAGAACTCACTGTTCTCTTGCTGTCTAATATATCCCAGCCATTGACAGGTGCCATTGTATCAAGATAATTAGTGTTATTCACTTCAGCTGTCAGGGGTTTTACTATTATGGCTGATTGGTGTGGGTTTTGTCATTTTTTAAATTGTGTTTTTCCACAAAAGAGATTGTTCGTTCAGGGAGCAGTTTTCATTTTCAGAGAGTGGTGTTTAGTTATAACTTTAGGGAGATTAACCTTTTTCAATTCTTCCAAAGTCCAGTTAAACGGCCATTCTAGGTGCTTTTAATTGTGAGCAGGGGTTAGCAGGGGCACTCTGACTGGTCTGTGCATATGCAGCCCAGTAGTTAGGAGCATAACATTAGGAAATCTCTCATGAGATCATATTTTGTAATGCAGGTCATTCTCAAGGAAAAGCTTGTTGAACTTGCTCGCACTATGAAAATGAGAACTACTCCAGCAAATGAACAATGTCTTTCATGAAAAAAAAACAGATAAACATTTTGATAAGGATATTTAAAAAAAAATAGGAAAGCCCTCTACATTTTCACTCATAAATACCATCATCCCCACAATGACAACTTCAGCTGAATCAAACCAGAACGTGTTAAATGCCTCAGTCATTTAGAGACTTCTTTCGAGAAACTCAATCCTTGAAAAGAAATTTCTAAATGGAACACAAGAAGGAACATTTGAGTTGAGATTCAAGCTGTGCAATGCCATCTGTGTCCTCTCCTTCCAACACTTACAGCATGGCTAGTGGTTTGAATAGCTTTGCTGGTAGATCTCAGGCATATCGAAGGAAGTATGTGCTGCACACTGGTGGTACCAATTTACAAACTGGATATAATTTAAAACTTTTTTCAATACAGATATGAACAACAATACCATGGTTTTGATGCCAACTCCTATCTTTTTCTGAACTCTCTTTTAAATTATAAATCAAAAGGGGATCAGAAATGAGTGTAGTGCGTACTGACCATGATAGACTGCCACAAAATCAAGAAGCACTGATGCCTATGGACAGACAGCCAATCAACAGTCTAGAATTTGAAACAAGAATGCTTATTGGCTCATGGATGGGAAAGTGTTTGGTAGCGTTCAAGTAATTACATTTTGATATTCATTCCCACCTCTTTGGATGAGCTCTGAGCTTACGAACATCATTCGAATCTGAGAAAAAATTAAACACTTGAATGTTTCTAAGCATAAAGAAAATCAAATGTATGTAATTGAAAATGAAATTAACTATGTATGTATATGTTAATTATTATAAATCAACACCTGTAGTAAGTGTAGACTTCTCTTGGTTAAACTGAGAGAATATTGACTAAATAACTACAGTTTTGTAGTTTTGACTCAGTCATCGGCTGAAATAGGAGCTGTCTTTTGAGAATGATCTGCCATAACAGGCCATGCAAAGCAGAAAGAGGCATTGAATCACATGTGGCACTGTGTGGGGCCCAGACGAGGAAACACACACGACCCCCAAACCCCCACACCATCCCTCCCCCAGTCTCTCCAATGACTCAAGCCTGACTCACACCAGCTCTCTGATCTTTCACACTCCTGCACTCCTGCTTTCTGAAGTCTAACTGGCTTTATTTGCTGCCATGCGACAACAGGCTTGATACCCTGAAAGTGACCATCCACCCAAACCCATGCCTTTAATCAATATCCTAACAGTGTCTCTGTCACTTGCTATTAGACAGGGATGTTGGGTTTTGCAGCCTGTTATTGAGCTTTTAGCACCGAGTCAGAAACACATGCAACATTAACCCCAAAGCAAAGGGCTCCTGCAACAGCCTGGATGTCCACAGATGACGGGGCAGCTTGACACGCCTGCTCGATTTTCCCAGGTAAAGGAAACTGACACAGTCCATGTTCACATTAATAAATAATTCATACGATTTGTAAATATCCCCTCAGCCATCCAGTACTGTTCTTCAAGAAATGTGACACCACTAACTACATACACCAGGGCTGCCCAAATATTTTGCATGGGAGGACCAAGTGCAGGGCGAAAAGACAAAATAACATTCAAATTGAGATGGTAATTCCAAATAATAATTTGTTTTGCTATTCTAAATACAATTTAATATTTTAATTATGGAATAAAAATACACTATTGTGTAAAAGTAGTGTGTAACTGTTTAAAGTCATTAATCTGAGCAGTAAGGGACTTTCTGCCAGCAAATACAAAAGTTACCATTAGAATAAATGCTAACAAACAAAAGAGTTTTTGTTCGTAAAAAGTAGTTCTTTTTTATGAGCTGGTGAGAACACAGGTTTGGTTCCAGATTTCTCCAGATGCATCCAGCCTGTGTGTGGATTTGTGAAACTCCATCATCACTCCAGACTTCAGTAAGGAAAAGTCTGGGAAAGACTAAACACAGACATGCATAAAATCACTATTATATTCATTCTAATATAAGCTTTTTATAAGCGTATACTGCTCAGCCAAACTGGTTTTATATATAATCTTCGCAGGTGTCTAAAAACAGCAGTAGAAGGTGTCCAGGTTGAGAAGGTGTGCAGATTGATGGGGTGTGGCAGAGCAGAAGAGAACCAATCAGGAGACGATCTGGTTTGGAGTGTCAGTGTAGGAACAACGTACAGGTTTAATAATACTTTCGAAGCTTAAAGGCTTTAAGGCATTGTAGCATAGAGTCACACAGGTATCACTGCTTCTTAATGAATGTAACTTTCTAAGGCATTAGAGCAGGATCCTAATGAATGGCCTTAAAATACTACATCATGGATATGATTGAATTATACTGTTTCCACAACAACCGATTATATTCATTGAGAAGGAGTGGCTCCATATAGTAGTTCAAAGATAAAAACTACAAAAAAGTAAAATGCATCTATGCAAAGATTCTTTGGCTTGTTCTCTGGATGGATGAATGATGGATGGATGGATGGATGGATGGATGGATGGATGGATGAATGGTAAATTAAATTAATGAATTGATGGATATATTGATGAATAGATTTTCTAAATCCTAATAGTAATTTAGTCTTTAAAAGACATATCAAAACATTTCTATCATTTTTATATTCTATATCATTTGAAAGCATGGGTTGTCCATCATGATGAATGAACAAGTAGAAATGATCCACAAGAAGGTCTTAATAACATGCAATGTTCCTTTTTATTCGTGCAGTAAATATACATTTTTCTGGCTGGCAGTTTAGAGGAATAATGAAGAATAATGATAAATATAATTTTAACCTACTATTAACTTGTATTTAAATCCCTGTGCTGTGTAGATCAGAGGCTTTGGTCAGCTGTTACACAGTAGCCACACAGACACACACACACACCACTGGCCCTTTAAGAGCCAGACTTCAGAACAGCTCAAACTGCAGCAGCCCTCACCCTCACATGTGTGTGTGTGTGTGTGTGTGTGTGTGTGTGTGTGTGTGTGTGTGTGTGTGTGTGTGTGTGTGTGTGTGTG
>JBBJLR010000040.1:10968809-10986169 GCA_037577145.1 Brachypetersius gabonensis | reverse complement strand
CTCTCTCAACTCTTTCTCTCTCTCGCTCACGCGTGCTCTCTCTGCCTCTCTCTTTCTCTCTCTCTCTGTCTCTCACTCTCTCTCTCTCTGTCTTTCTCTCTCTCTCTCTCTCTCTGTCTCTTTCTCTCTCTGTCTATTGCTCTCTATCTCTCTCTCTTCCTCTCTCTCTCTCTCTCTCTCTCTCTCTGTCTCTGTCTCTTGCTCTCTATCTCTCTCTCTTCCTCTTTCTCTCTCTCTCAACTCTTTCTCTTTCTCTCTCACTCATTCTCTCTCTGCCTCTCTCTGTCTCTCTCTCTGTCTCTCTCTCTCTCTCTCTCTCTCTCTGTCTCTGTCTGTTTCTCCCTGTTTCATGTGCACCCAAGTATTATCAGAAAAAAATGCACCGCTCAGAATAAAAATGCAGATATTGCTGGTGGTAATGGTGCATTGCTGATACTTCAGTGCTGTTTTCATGTTTGCAGAAGCCAGAGGGGAGACGCTGGTCAGTCCCAGAGCCGGCACACCCCACCATAGGCTCTTATGACTCACAACGCCAGCGGACTCAAATCAGCAAAGGCAGACAATCATTAACCCTGTACTCTCTGCCCACCAGAGAGGAACAACACCTTCACAAACACGCCAGAGAAAAGCACGCTCGGGTCACAGCAATCTGACAGCAATTTTGCCACCTTTAATGACACTGATTATTAGGAACTAAAAATTCAGAAAATGAATAACATCCTGTGTAATTTTATACCGTGTAACTTCACTCCAATAGACTCCAGTAACTGATGTTAAAATAGCACTTTATTGATAAAGTGTCTTAATTATTTATTACTTATCTTTTATACAAACTTGTTGCTATTTTGAAGCATATACTGTTTGTTCTAGTTATATATCTATTGATTTATCTGTACTGCACGTTCTTAGTTATTCATTTATAGATTCTATCTCCTTAAACACTGGTCTATTCTGGTACAGCTGATACATTCTCAGAATCAGAATCAGAATCAGAATCACGTTTATTGGCCAAGTATGTGAGTGAACACATACAAGGAATTTGATTCCGGTAGATGGTGTCTCTCAAGTACAACAGTATAAAAAACAACAATTTTAAAGGATGCAATGAACAATATTCTCCACTTCATATAACACTTTATTTGTTATTTCTTATATATTTTATACTTATAGTTACAAGAGATAACAAAGCTGCAAATCCTGTCACATTGCACTCTACATCCCCGTGTATTAAAATGACAATAAAAATATTTTATTCTATTTTGTTCTATTATATATGTCCGTTATCATTATATGGTATGGAATTGTAAAAATTGTAACGTTATTATTCAGAACCCAAACAGCTTATTTTTACAGGACGCAGGGCATCTATAACCTTCAGCTCATGGTCATAAGGCCTTGTATAAGTTATTATCATGGCTTTATCTATGGAATCTTAATCCTAGAGGCAATATAGCCATTTTGCTACACTATTTTACACAGTACTTTGCATTTATGCTTGATTACATAAATAATTACAAAGAATGTTCCATAACTGGTATTTACATCCACAGTTGACAGCTTCAAATCTACGCTTCTGACATTTTTCATCATACAGTGATAAAAGTAAGGCAAAAATGTAAAAACATAATCTTTTTTTGTTACATATGCCTGTGGAGAAGAGCAGCGCCACCTTAAATTTTTTTGTTGTGGACAATTATTTATTGTTTTTTTTTAAATGTAAACAAGAACATCATAAAAAGACATCAACAAATGTCCCAGAATACCCACCCGCCCATTCTCATACCCACCCACTCGCTTTCACACCACTCCTCCCGTTCCCATATCCATCTATGCTACAAATAAAATCACAGACTTTATTTTTCACACCAAACATATATAAGCTGCTTGGTCAAAAGTTGTTGTTTGTGCAAACAATGCAAAACAATCCTAAACATAATTAATTCAATACAATTCCATGTTTTTAAACCCAGTCAGCTTTCCACCCTAAACACATTAGTGTGTACAAATACATATTCAAATGCTCATTGAGTAAAACAAATATCAAAGATTGAAATAAATATGATATGCAAACAAGTTTGTCAAGCATGGCAAAATATATTTATGATAACAGAACAGCGAGTAGCATTTAATATATTTCATTTACATTATATCTGTTTCCATTGATACATAAAAAGGTTTTCACAATGACTGTTTTGATGCAACTGGGAGCATATGGACTTCTCTCGTTTACTGTAAGAGGCTTAGTTGTAACACTGTTACTCGCCTTGCCGTGTGGGCTGCTCTCAGTGTGAGTGTGTAATATGAAGCGGCGATCTGCGGGGTCCAGGCAGCACATGCAAACTTGCCCAAGCACTTAGAGGTTCACTTTGATCACTTGAACAAGTGAAAGAGGGACTTTTGAATTTTGCAAAGGCTATTTAAGGCTTTAAAGGCACGATGAATTTTGAAGAAAGAACAAACTATGCCAGAGGAACAGAGAAAGATATGTTGTAGCTCGCTGTCATGACATCTTTTGGCTGATTTGTTTGAAACTAAGTAATTAGAATGTATATGCCAACATGAATGAGCCAACAAAATGGCATTCACACAGGCATGTACTGGCTGCTAAATTTTGATAGGCTATTGGGGGCCAAATTGTGCTTTAGGAGCAAAGTGTAACCAAATATAAACAACAAATTTCAATATTTTCTCTGAAGTGGTTCTTGAGATTTTAAAATCTATCAGTTGCAGTGCAACATAATATTTGACATGCTTTCAAAGACAGTGGTAGTGGTGTAGTGTGTTTAAGTTTTAAAATATTTGCATAAAATGATATTGACTAATAAAGTGCTAGGTTTTTGCACTGATGTTATTTTCTCGGTGGTGCTACTCCCCAAATGATACATAACAAGCTAGGGCCTCCTAGAAGCCAACTACCCATATAAATATTTGGCAAAACTACTGTCAAGCTATTGATCAAGACGTGCTTTGTTTCTACCTCACTTTACACAAGATGCTTTTGTTATTGTCAGCAATAACTGTGACTTGTAAAGGTTAATAATAGCTCCTGTTCTACGAGTTGCTGTTGCTGACATGTCGGTGGACTCAACACTGATTCCTGGGGGTTCACGCTCCACAGACAGAGGCTTGTTTAATGAGTTAATTGCTGCTGGGTAAGTGAGCTGGGGGTCGATGCAAAATGTCCAAATCGAACCATAACAAAGGGTAGGGGGTGGTGAAAACGGGATACACCACAACTGTAGGCCTTACCTGGGGCCATGCAGTTGTAATGTTATCTGTCTCTCTCTTTCTCTGTTTCTCTCTCTCCCTTTTTGCTCCCCTTTTTGCTCTCTCTCTCCAGAGATGGCCTCTGTTTTAATTGAATACCCTTGCAGCGTTCAAGACAAAAAAACAACAACATAAAAAAGGGACACGCACTTCAATGCGCCAAAGCTGTGTCCAATTACTCCAGTGGGGGATGGGGAGCGCACAGAAGTGAGAAGAGAGCAGAGATTACGACCCTGAGAGATTAAAAACGGTAAAACTGGGAGTCGCCCAGTGAGCCGTCCAGCAGGATTGCTTACAGTAGGCCATCTCCACCATCCACAACATCTCTTAACGTCTTAACACTGGACCAAACACAGGACTCTCCATATGGCACTCATTTGGTGCTGCTGTTGTTTTTGTCTCTCTTCTCTTCATTTCCCCTTCCCTATGCTTCCATTCATAAACCCCAGTAACCCCCACCCCCCCATGTCTCTCTCTCTCTCTCTCTCTCTGGCACCCCCTCATAGCTGTGTGTCACAATAACAAGAGCATATTTCCCTTACACACCCATTACTTGCACAATGACACCGGATAGATGCAGATAAATAACTGGCATCATCCAACAAAGAGCGGCACTTAAATCAGAGCACATCCTGCAAAATTATTACAACAGCAGCACGTCAATAACGAGGCCGCAAACTTCCAGTGGAATCTGGAACCCGACGACTGATAATCAGCCCAGAATGCCGGGTTACGTCCACGTAAATAAATCAAAAATAATTGCACGGTTGATCCCAACATTTCTAAGACAGCGAGGCAATTAAGATGAACAGTACTTGGCAATAAGACACAACGTTCACGTCAGAATGAAATTTATTGCTAGAAAGCAAACTTCAGCGATGACAGTTTGTGGCGCCATTTTATGCACAATATACATTGTTGTTAAAGCTCTTTTTAACTGGAACAAAAATTAAACCATATTTATGAAAGTCACATAGAATATTGTATGAATTATTCATTCAGATAGACTAAAGTCCTTAACCATGGAAATATTAATATGTTGTTTACTTACATTTACATATATAAATTTTTTACACTACACTTTGTATTTACCACATGAATTAAACATGCACTATATAACCTGTATATAAATTATACACACCTCATACTCTGTACATGTCTATTTATGTTGAACACTGTGTATTAGGCACTGTAGGCATTTTCTGGAAGGGATATTTAATATTTCTGGAAGGGATAGTTTGTTTCATACACAATTTACCTTTGGGTTTTTTCACCTAAATCAACAAAACATGAGCTTTTACCAGGGATGCCCCAAATTTGGCCTACAACAAAAAGGTGCGTTTTATAGGTTTACAGTTTAACAGCAATTCTTTACCCCTTCTATCATTGGAAAGAGACCATAATAGGACAAGATATCGTTTATGTGGTGGCACATCTGTGATCTTGACATGGTAGTGCTATAGTAATGTCTGTGACATTATATGTACCATATACGCTGTTTATGGCATGTGTACAGTGTATGCAGTATATATAAACAGTATATATGTGTGGTATACAGTAAACCCTAAAAAAAAAAGAAAAATCCTAAAAAAAAAAATTCCTTAATATCCTAAAATCCTAAAATATTTTTGTAGCGTGAACCCTAAATATGCCCACAAATATGTTCCCCAAACACATTAATTAAATTTTAAACTAAGCTTAATAAATTACCCTTAAAAATATGTAAACCCATAATTTATTCAAGCGCATTTTTTTTGTCCTATTTTTTTTGACATTTATTTTACATTACTTTGGTGTCTTGTGTCTCTCTGTATCTGTGTGTTGTGGCATTCACCCCATGAGCAATTTCCTCCAGGATAAATAAAGTTATAGTAAAGTTATAGTATAGTACTAATATAGTAATACATTCATTTAATTTACAGAAATAAAAATACAGGGCTTTAAGATCAACAAATAAAAAACACGAGAACACTCAGTGAAACACTTGAGATGATGCAGCAGCCAATCAGCAGCAAGGAGAAATAAATAACGCTCTCAGATTGGCTACTTTCAAACCGTCTCTGAATACAGGTATTTCTCCATCCCAAGACAGTTTTCTTTGTGTTCACTCGACAGTACCCAAAAAATGTATACAGTTATCTTTTATATGGAAATGTAGCTGAATTTATTTATGTTAATTTATGTTATGTTACAAAATTAGTAAATTGCATTTTTCTTAATAATGTAGCACTAAAATGTGCGAATTATATATTGCCTTAAAAAAAGCAACAAAAAAAAATGCTGAGATATCTGCAAGATTATTTGACAGTTTCGTTTTTGCTTAGCTTTGTTTTCCATTAAATATAGGAAACGTTTGTCACATCTTTCCTGCTGAAGAGCATGAAACCAACTGCTTTTTTGCAGGGCTGTGACTCCATTACAGTTTTCAAAGGGACTTTTCAGCTTCTTTGGGATTCTCGCTGCTTTTAGCTGAAGTCTGTTTGTTTTTCAGTCCAACTTGTTCAGGTACTGACAGAATAAAAGAACACAGCAGATACATGTCTAAGAATTCCATACCATGCCACGATTTTTTAAAAAGAATAATAAGGTAAATAATGTTTGGTAAAATTACTAAAGCCTTTAATTTAGCTACTGTTTCCAACATATTTTCTATCCATCCTTGTTTCCTTTTTCCTTAAAGGGTTTGTGACCAAAAACTTTTCCTTTGAAGTCAACTAAAATTCTTCTTCTTCTTCTTCTTCTTCTTCTTCTTCTTCTTCTTCTTCTTCTTCTTCTTCTTTTTCTTCTTCTTTTTCTTCTTCTTCTTCTTCTTCTTATTATTATTACAAAGAGTCATAATACATTATCATAAGCCATTCTCCGAACCTCTCATTTTCCCAGAGAATTAAAAAGGTTGTTCCTTTAAGACAGATATATGTAAATAAGCTTCTAATTGGCTTCTAATCTATAAGCAGATCCAGTTAAAACACTCCACATACCTTCGCATGAATGGGTGGGGATAAACTGCTGTAGGCTGAGTTAATGTATGTAAATGTGTTGGGGTTTTTATGATTTTGCAGATTCGTTTCTATATGTAACGAGGAGTGAACAGTTTGGAACTTACGTTAAATTAGCAGAACCCTTCATCAAATGATCAAATACTCTGATATATTACATTTTGGAAACTTTTAGAGGAGTTTTTTGGAGTGGGGTGTTGGTACAGAGACAGTGCTTCCTTACAGTGCTCATAGATTTTTGAACCACTGTCTTAACCAGCTGTTAAAGGGGATACAGTGCACACTCATAGCCAAAGTGATGAATGTGAATGCTACTTTCTGTGAGGGTGTGAGTCTTGTGGCCTACCATTTTACATAGTTGTGGTCAGGCACCTACGTCACGCTCCACTCTGTAGTTTAACACTACTGTCCACCCTTTGTTCCTCCAGATGCTGAAGCCAGTGGTTTGGTTGGACATGTGTGATTTGAGGTGTGCGGTGATCCTTTGATCAGTGTAAAAATACTTCATCGTTTGTGCAATGCTAATTAGTGAACTCATAATTAATGTTTCTCGTTAGCTACTTTATCCCCGCAGCTCCTGGTCGAAACCTTAAGTAGCAAATTTCATACATCAAACATGTCTTGTCTAGCCGGTTGTGTTTAAGGAGAAAAATGTGTATATTTGATCTTTGATTAAACTGTCACTTTAAAACCAGTCCAGAACATCATGAGTTCACTTAGCATCAGCTCTCATTTCTGGCTTCGGTACAAACTCCAGTTTGGAAGTGAATGTACAGAGAACTGCTGCAGCATAAGAAAGAAGCAGGAAACTGTGGTATCCATAGTGATCGAAGACAAGGGTGGGGGTGTAACGCTGTGGGGGCGGGGGGTGTCAGCTCACCTCTAGATCTGGTAATTAATTCTGCTCATGGGGGCTGAATTTGAGGAGGGGAGGAGCTAGGATAATTAGGGATTAGGGGTTACGTTGTTCCATTTTTGATGGGATTATTTACACACAAGTTTTTAATTACTGTGACCCAGATGTCATTCAGGACAAGCTCTCTAACCACATCTGAGTGGGTTTTTGGCCACAGTATTCAGCTAAATGACCTTGTCTTTCTAATTACCTGCTCATCGCTATTCACAGGTTTGGAGTGTGTGGTTCATTGAGCTGGATTTGTTTCTCAGTTACGTATTCACTTTCGCACCTCATTATGATCCCTTTGGATATTTTCTGTTTTACTTTGGGGTCACTTCGCTGTCAGAATTAGTTCCTGTTCTCAAGGTGTTGACAGATCCGTTTAAAAATGTCAAATTCAGCCCTATAGAAAGAAGGCTTTTCCTCCAAAATACTATAAGATCAACTGAAATAAAATTATCATAAGATAGAAAATATAATGTAAAAATTAATTAGGAAAAATCAGGATTTTTTTTTATATATCTTTATGCAAACCGTGATGGGTATCTTGCTTCTGATTGCTTCTGGTTTTTGAGAGCAGTGTTAGCTCCAGCGTTAAATTGAAGAAGTGAAATTCGAACCAACTTGTTTTGGCTGATAGACTACATCTGGGGTGATTGGTAAGTTGTAAAAAATTGATGTACCATTCCTTTAATGGGAAAAATCTACACAGTTTATAAAATAGTGAAATGAAGTATAGCTGTTGTATTACAAAGTATCAATGTCACTCCTATTATCATGTTTTAATCCCACTGTAGCACAGAAAAGGGTTCCAAAACGCATTTTCTTTATTCAACAGATGATGCAGTTTTTTTCCGCTGAGACAAAATGTACTGCTAGTGTTGTGACTGTTGCAAATGGTTGAATAGCTTAATGGATAACACCCCTCGCATGGGTGTCTTAGCTCAGGGTGTACACATTTATATTCTGTCTGTAACAGGTAACTTCCTGATGTATATTTTGCATGTTCTACTTTGTAATTAATCTTCTAAATGTACTAAATAAGAAAATTAACTCAGAATGAAATTTTGCTGTAATTAAAAATGATTCACTTGAGATAAACAAACCGTCACCTTTGTTTGATAAATCTGGACATTTTCTTTTGAAGACACAATTGCAGTTCAAATTAATTAACCACAATCGCTATGTCACAACACAATACACAGTACATCACAGATCTTTAAAAAAAGTATAATATAATCATATGTCTCAGCTATTGTGAAAACACCGGATTTTCTGAATTCTAGCAACTGCCTTGTTAACAAACTATAGTAGCCCTGTTTGAATTCAGCAGTAATGTTATAACCGCACATGGTGATAGGTGTGGTTATTGTTACTGACTGTGATGTCTATGTAATATCCATGCATACATTGATCTGGTATTTTGGGGAAACCAAATAGATACTTTATTCTGTACCAATCAGGCAGTCAAACCCCAGAACTAGCCCAGGTAAAACTAACTCTTAGTGCTCTGTAATCTCAACCTGGTATTTACCTAATGAGTTGAATCTGGTGTGCTCAGTGAAGCAGGATGCTGGAACCATTCAGGACTAACACCCCTGTATATATAATCATTATAAAAATCCTATTAAAGATGGAATTACTCTTTAACACCCTGTTATTTTTCCACAAAAATGGTTGAAAAATCACATTCTGATACACAAGCATCGACAGGCAGTCAGGAGACGCTGCCTTGTAAAATGCAGCAGCATGTTAAAAACCATGCTGATTTTCAGCTAAACTCAATCACTGTAAACCCCCCAGGTGCTGAGACAGCAGCATGTGATTCCACTGAGCTCTAACTGCCACACCACCCTGCTTCCAAATGCCTCTGTTTGTCAATATTGGCATATAAGATGTTTTCTTTCTTCTCACTCCATCCTCTTTCTCTCTCTCTCTCTCTCACTCTGTATCCCATGTGTCAGTGAGGAGCTAATCCACACAGTCTATTTGCCCTCTTGTTTTGTTTGGTTTCTAATTTCACCGCTGTTGGAAAATTACACATAATTGCAGCCTAGAAGGGCTGCCCCCCCCCCCCCTTTTTTTCTCTAACAGCTCTCCCATCCCCCTCAGTGCCTGTTCCTCTTCCGCTCAAGCCAATGAGTGTCACTGGTGAAGAAATTCTATATCCTGATAGTGAAAAAACAAAAATCCATAATCCACTGACCGACAGACAGTAACAATACATACAGGTATTTGTACACATGAAACTTGTTTACATCCAGCGTTAACGTGATCTTCCGGACATTTTTCACTAAAATGCATCCCTAGTGTGTCCGTATCAGAGTCGATTTTCCTTTCCTGCAGGCATGCGAATGTGGATTAACACACATGCACACAGAGAATACACACATAACCAGATATAACCACAATAGAGTAGTTTAGCATAATAGAAAATGTGGATCTGTTTATAGTTGTGGCAAGTTTGGATCTGTTTGACTGATTTTTGAATCTTGTAAAGTAAAATTAATTAATCTTTTTTCCCAATTATTAGTATTTTCTGTTCATTGCAGCTATTGTTGCACCTTAGCTGTCAGTGGAGTGTTTGCAGAAAGATCATTATTCTCAAACACTAAGAGCAACGAGGTTTGCTTGACTTGGTAAATATAAAACAGAAACTCACTTTAGTTAAGCTCTTAAGCCACCTTTTGGACCAGAGCCTACTGAGCTTAAAACCGAGTAGAAGAGCGCTGTCCTTACCAACAAAAGATATTTGTCCAATCCCAGTTCAAACCTTGCCATTTACCACTTAGCCCTACTCCCCTTAGCCGTATTAAGGAACACATGGAATTATGCAGTAAACAAAAAAAAGAGTATGTTCTGTAATAAGGTAATGATGAACAGCTGTTTCTTTTTACTTAGTTAAGTGGTTTTTGCCATAATGTGGAGTAGAACTGTAGTGTAATAGTATCACTAACTGTGTACCAACCCCACCATCACAACTGATGATCCCAAACACATTAAGAAGACAAAAAATTGCACTAATGAACTCTTGACGAAGAATACCTGTTAATTAAACACCATTCCAGGTCGCAACCTCATTAATCTGACTGAAAAAGTGCTAAGAGTGTGCAAAGCTGTCATCAAAGTTATAGGTGATGTTTTCAATATGAATCTAAAATGTAGCCAATAATGAAAACAAAGGAAATAATTGAATGAGAAGGTGTGTCCAAACGTTTGACTGGTAGTGTAGGTTATGGTGATGTCCAGTATCTAACTAGCTAACTGCTGCTGATTAGTGCAGGACAAGCCTGCATTTCAACACATTTTCATTTTACATACTTCCCTTCGATGCCATATGATACCCTAAATTGACCTAAAGTCCATCACAGAGGTTGCTGAACTTTATCACCTTGTATCTCTAATTCTGTAATGTTTTAAAATCAATTTTAATAAAGTTTCAAAATGCCAGCTGCCCTTTACATTGAGTGAAAATTTCACGATGGATGGACCGTTCAAAATGACCTTTTATGTTCACTTCGTTTAAAAATGTTCTACCTCTTCTAAGAGGTTTCTATTTTGAGAATATGAGGTTTTGTTCTGACTGTAGCAAAGCAGACATAAACCTGATATAGCTAAGGAAAATTTATCCAAGCATGCTAATGTAACTGAGAGTGGCTGAAAGTTAGCAGACTACACATACAGACAAAGAGATATATGACTAGAAGCTTGTAGCCTCAAACTGACATCATTTGTATAATTCTCAGTGTTGACCAGTCACTCACTCGCTGGTTGTTAGCAGCAATTTTCCCAAGAGTTGTGTGCTTCGGAAAAACACAATAAACAGGCTCCATTCCTATTGTCTTTGATCGAAATGCCATCCGTGTCATTTCAATTTCACGCACATTCTGCAAGACGTGTTCTTTGGAGACGATGAAGATCAGGTCACCTGTGACAAAGGAAGCTCTCACTCTGTCCCAAAAGACACCCTTCAAAAATCTTAAGGCTGAAGAGAGCAGCATATTTCCAAGTGCTCATATAGTTTTGATTGAGCAACGGGGCCCAATGTGTGGTTTTGTGAATAAGAGGAAATGAATTAAAAACAGAAGCTAGACAGTGCGAGATCTTGGACTAGAGCCACTTTAAAGTTAAGTGAAGTGGGAGCAGTGAGCGAGGAGGAGAAGAAGAAAGAGGGAGAGCAGTAAAGAGGTCATGGAAGTGGTTATGAAAGCGGCTCTGACCTAATCTGGTGTGTTTATGGCATTTCGCAGTCAGAGAGATGCATGATGGAATTAGAGTGGGCGGTGGCATCGGATCGCAGCCGGAAAAACAGACAGCCGAGACCCTCCTTGCTCATTTCTTTTACATATATTAGCACACAATGTATGGTTTGAACATAATATATAACCTTCTATGTCTATGCTGGCTGCAGTCAGCCAGTCTTCATCTCTGTTTCAGAAGTATCATAACTCTGGTGTTTTCAGAGAGACCTTAGTTTTTAAATATGTCTATTAAATATGAGGACACATAAATGACTTTGTTTAAGCCAAAAGTATTGAAATAACACATGGATTTGAACACTGGTTTGGTGAGAAATTGAATTTTTTAATTTGTCCCCTTTTTCAAAATATAGGGAGATGAGTTATCTTTTACACTACGTTCAATATACAAAAAATGGTTTTATTGGACCAAAATAGCATAAAGACTTTTAATAACACTTTCTGTTGGCACTTGTTATAATTCTAATGACAGTATTTCTTTTGTCCATTAACAATCAGATGCTTTCAGCTAATTAGCCCACGAACCACTCTCAACTGTGTGGCGATTAACACACTATCAGCAGCAATGTGTCAAGTGAAGGCAGAAGTGCTCCATGCATTTGCCATCAACAGCAAATCTCTCTCAGCAACACCAAAGTGATATGGACAACCATTTCATATAGTTTTTTAGGTTGAAAAAGCTAACTACTGTATCTTCTCATCTGACTTAGCTCATGGCCAGTCTGTGGTCAGAGTTTCATTACATTTACAGATGTTCGTTAAAACCAATAACGCTCTTTTTCAGTAAACGCTGAAAAAGAAATGACAGATATACCTCTATACACACATTTTAGGAGCTGAGATGGGACAGTTATGGACTTATCTTGTGCAGACAGGGAATAGTAGATTCAGTTTAGCTTTTTAGAATATTTAGATTTTATTATAAAGCTGAAAGTATTAAGGATGTGCATGCATTCAAGGTACCATTCAAGGTGCCAATACCTTTATATACATAAATTAATACTGGCATTTCATTATATGGTAAAATGTAAAAAAATATATTAGAATAAATTTCAGCATCGTCTGAGAGGAAACACCACACCTGTACCGCTTTATAGGCAGAAATTAAAGCTAAAAGAGCAGCGATGTCACACACGTAGACACACTTTAAATTACTGAACAAGAAGAAAAATGCTCAGTGCATGATGGCATCCTGTCGTCGTTACCCATGCGGGCTCCGTCTATCTATATTTGACATTGTCAGGCATGCATCTGACTTCAGTGTTCAGTTCACTGGGAAGCTTTTCCCATTTAAATGGAGAAAAATGAATGAACAGCCTGACCAAACTTCTTGTAATTGGTCCAAATGAAGGCTGCAAATGAAGCCAAGTTCTGAGGTACCATGAAGACCTGCAATTTTGTTTCGTGCTAAACTGAAATGGCACAAGCGTCTGGACCAAACAAGGCAGACATGAAAGCGGCCTATAAAAGTGCCTCAAACACCCATAATGATGATGTGACATTAGCAACTTGTCACTTTCTCATTGGAATATACAGTGAGTGGCTTATAAAAGCTGTATTTGAACAAGAGGCTACAATTGTGATACACTGTTTCTGTCTACTGAAGATATTTCAGTCCACAGTACAGAAAATACTAATAGTTTCATTCTAAACATATGGTTATAATATAACATGTAGAACATTATTTGTAATTGTGATTATGAGAACTAGTATTTAGGTTCTCTTTCAGTAATCTAATATGTTTGTTATCACAAGAAGACAGGAAAATAACCTTTCAGTTAAATATCTTATATGTTTAAACATGATAGTTTTATCGTATTTGCAGGTAAATATATCCATATTAAGTAAATACTACAGGTAAATGCCTTAACCTAAGCTTGTTGCCAAGGTGTTGTTATGGTCAGCCTCATTACTAAATAGACCAAAGTCATTACTTTTCCAGAAAAAATGAAAAACACAATCCTCTGATAGACTAACATGTTGGCATAGTGTCCACTGAGGAAAGCCCCCTTTTTGGCTCCGTTTGAAATATCAAACATATTTTTTAACAAATTCCTCTGTGTGCTACTATATCATCGAAAAGCTGAACGTACGTAAAGCCGATGCTTTTTTTTGTCGTTTCCTGTGGTTGACTGAATATCTGCCACTAACTTGACTCAAATATCAAAATGACTGAATGCACATCCCTAATCAGTCAACTAAAACAAAATGATTACAATTCCAGATCGTCCTCTCTTATCTGGAAATCCCAAATCTGATACCGCTGAATAATTATGAACTGTTACCATAGGCTTACAGCCACACTGGTCTTGATATTTTACATCTCTCTTCAGCACATTTCTGCATATTGTATTATAAAACTGATCAACAACAGCTGAAAATGAGGAGTCCAGCAAGTCAGCTTTTGTGGCTACTTCTGGAAATTTTCCCAGATCAGCCTCATTTCAAGATAACGGTCAAATAAAACAAGCATATGGGGCAACAATATCGGGTCATGCTGCAATTCATTCACTTCTGTCCAATTATTCTTGATGCTTCTGCATCTTTAAGACACTGTTCTCCAGATTCAAGTTCTTTCCTTCTAGCACAAATAATGATAAACAGCACAAAACGTGCTGCATGTTTTCCACACGTGAGTTTGCACGCGTAAAACGCCTTTAGCTGCTCCATATTCATAAGACTATTTGCTTCTCTGTGTATTGTGTGCTGTACTGTTCTCCATACTGAATCACACCAGAACCTGATGCTGAGTGTGCTAATGCACTGCAGACCAGTAGATGTACTGTACCCCTAAAAAAAGTATCTAGTGCCGCATTAAAAATGTCTCACATTGGTAAATGCACATCTTCACAGCTACAAAACTGGAGCTCAACAGCTATTGGTTCATACTAAAATACAAAAACTGTAGAGAGGCAGAGTGTATGTTTGTAAGAAGTTGTCACATTTGGTACCCAGAGTTTGCTTAGGTTTCTGCTGTACAGAAGTACAAAACCAATGAGCCTCTACATTGTGACTCTGTTTCGGCAAAAATAGAGTTTGTTTTCTTATTGCATATGTTGGTTGGTTGTCACTGCTCATCAACAAGGGGCCAACCCACCACACTAATAAATGAAGAGATCTGATAGGTCTAATGATGGGGTCTACAGAGCAGGTCATCTTCCTATTGGCTCTTGGCATCACCTATTTGCATTCTGTTTTTGCATCTTTTACACAGTAAAGTCTTGCCCCGGGGCCTTCTGCGTTTTAGCACTACTGGTTTTAATTATGATACATACCTCTTATTTTTATGAATAACAGCATGTCATGAAAAAAAACATAAGCAGATGTATTTGACAGTTCGAGGCAAGTGAATGATGATTTAGGCATAACCTACAATGTCTTGGCTGATCAGCTGTATTTATGATGGAAGCTGTGCACATTTTTACTGAACTCCTCCATCAACCACCAGAGAAAATGTTACTACAGCTTGTCAAGAGAAGATATTCCTAAGAAGCCAAATGAGTGCAGTGGGGCTGAACATGCTGCTTGTTTGCTTTCTTTCTCATACGCAGTTGTGTTGCATGCTGGTGGATAGAAAAGCAATAAGAAGTCCATCTAAGTGTTTAGCAATGTTGACTTTGTTTCTCTGGGTCAGGCCAGCTAACACGATCTGCCTGTTCCCTTTCAGGGCCTCAACACCCCTCAAACCATACGCGTGCTCACTCACACACATACACACACACACACACACACACACACACACACACACACGCACGCACGCACGCACGCACACACCTCCCCCCTCAGAGTAGAGGAGTCATGTGGATAAACCGCAGGCAGAGAGAGATACACACAGCCAGCTCTCCACTCTGTCTGATTAGTGCAGAAGAAACACTACTGCCAAGCCTTCTCACACTCATGTAATGGATGCGTGCACACACAAACACACACACACACACACACACACAGTTGCATTTAATTCATTTAGATTTTTAGGACATGGAATTTTACATATTACCCATTTGTATGTCGATACTATTACATACATGTAAAATAACAAGCAATATGTGGGTATCTATGTGTAATAATAATGTGTCCAATGTGCATTAAAACTGGACCATGGAGCAATGGAAGAAGATGGCCTGGTCTGATTAATCATGTTTTCTTTTACATCGTGGGGACTGCTGGAACTTACCTTGGGAAGAAAAGGTGCCAGAATGCACTATGAGAAGAAGGCATGCTGGCAGAGGCAGTGAAGTCCCTCTTCATGGGAATGGTATTCCCTAATGGCAGTGGCTTGATTAAGCAGGAGAATGTGTCCTGCTATACTGCAAAAACTGTGCAGGAAGGGTTTGAGGAACATGACGAAGAATTTGAGGTGTTGACTTGGACTCCAAATTCCCCAGATCTCAGTCTGATCAAGGAATTTGTAGGACAAATTAGATCCATAAAGGCACCACCTCAGAACTTACCTGTAAGGATTTGCTGCTTATGTTTAGGGGCCAGATCCCACAGCACACCTTCAGAGATCTTGCAGTGTCCCCAGACCTGGAATAAGCCTAACCTCGAAATACACAATACGCTGAAAGGAAATTCTCCATTGAAATGAAAATACAAGGTTTAATCCCTGACCAGGAAACCATCCATTTATTTAAAAGGAAAATGATATCCTTCAACTCAGCAACTAAATAGAAATGTCTTATGTATTAAAAAATATATATTTTTTGGAAAATACACTTTTTGTGGAAAGCTTGAACAACTGTGTTGGTGTGCAGACTAGCGCTGCTTTCTCTGGTGTTCATACAAACACACACACATACACACATACACACGCACATACACACATATACACACATACACACACACATGCACACACACATGCACACACACACACACACACACACACACACACACACACACACACACACACATACACAATGTTCTTTATTCTGCCAAAAACATACACACATACATACACACACGCACACACACATTCACTTTCACATACTTACAGAGTGACGTATGAGGTAACACACCCTGCTGCCTTACATACTACTGCTGCTCTCCCACATGCACACCTTCACACACTCTTAAACCCATTACACATTCCCTGTCCTCAGAGATTCAGACACGCTCACATACACACGCAGATACACACGCACACACACGCACGCACACACACACAAATGCTCTTGTGCAGACAGATTCCTTCTCTTACATGTTCACCCTTGCACACACTCATTACTGATTCCAGCACTTTCACACATACGCTCACACACACACTCACTCAAAAGTATCTTGTATCCTTTATTACTGCACGTACTGTCAACAGCTATACTGTTGTCATGCATTGTCATTGCATCTGCACAAGCTTACGACTGTAGACATATTACATGATATTTTAATGATGTAATTTTATACATGTTATGTACATTTATACATTTTATGTACATTTATAATATATATCACACGATTGCATGTTGATTCTGAACATCTGTATTAATTTGTAGATCAGCAACATCTCTGGCTGCATGTTTATGATCCACCACTTTTATGATTGAGTTCAAGCCACTTATTACTTTTAATACACAGAGCGCTGACGAATTGCACCCACCCCCCCCACCCCCCTCCCCCCCCCCAAAAAAAAAACCCTTGGGGGGAACAGGACGTTTAGGTGAAACCTGCGTGTTTGGTGGAAGGATTTCCCCTCACTCAAACTGTTCATGTTTTTCCTTGAGATGCATGAGCTAATATTTATGCACTCAGTCACAGTTTGTTACCAAACAATATGACATTTACTAAATGTCAGTGCCAGTATATCTCACCACTGGCTTGCTAAGCTAGAAGGTGATGTTCTTCAGAGGTGTGAGCTAGTGAAGTTAACCCAGTGAAGCACGCAGGGTCAGAACATTCAATACCTTACTGACATGTGTCGTTATTCTAAAGCCACGGCAGAGGCTT
>JBBJLR010000040.1:10951759-10967478 GCA_037577145.1 Brachypetersius gabonensis | reverse complement strand
TGTGTGTGTGTGTGTGTGTGTGTGTGTGTGTGTGTGTGTGTGTGTGTGTGTGTGTGTGTGTGTGTGTGTATGCAGCCAACATACAGGATTTCACACTCCAAAAACATAGAAGGCTCTCGGTCATGTGAAGAAAACAAATCAAGTTTACATTAATTGAATTAAACCATGAAATGTATTTAGTGTGTTGGTGTTAAAAGAGTGTAATTATCTGTCTTAAATCAGCCAAAATAACTCTAAATAAAAGGGAATTAATCGTTTGGGTTTTCATAGAATTTCCTGATATAATGAGCAAATTAAGTCACCTATATAAATTAAGTCTGTGGAATAAAGTAAGTATACAAAATGGACTGCATGTAGCATTGCTTAATGCCTCAACACTATCAGAGGAGAAAGCAAATCTCCAAATTGCAGCTTTTGAGACTCTTAACTGGTCAGTAAGATATTGAGGACAGGTCAAGTTTGTCCTTTCCAACCAATGAGAACATGACCAAATGTTTTTCTGATGATCACCTGGCTAGGACACAGCAATGAAACAAGAAAAGTGTTTTGCATAAACAAATAAAGAGTCATTTTTATCTTCAGATGTACTATTCAATGACTAAAAGGGCAGTAATATGTGAGCTATGTTGAAAGTGAGGTTAAAGGGATTAACCAAGGGCTTTGAAATCCTACATTTTCACACACATTTTCTGCCAGGGTCTGTCCATGCCACCCTTCAGAGCTTATTAAGTGCCGCCAGCCCAGCCTAAAGCCAAGCATGAGTTCCCACGTCCAGTGCAGGTCTCTGAGGGTTACGCCGTCTACTCTATCCAGAGCCCCTGCTCAGCCACTTGGCTCCCTGGCCTCTTAATGCCTTTGGTCCTTTTGTCTCATTTCGGTGCACACTGATTCATCCATTGTGTCAAGTGTGTCTGCAGCCCGGGACGTTCTCCAGTGAAGGTGGGTGCCAGGGCTTGCTGTTCTCCACCTTCCCTACAGCACTCTTCCCTCCTCAGCTTGCTCCACGCGTACATCTACATGTCTGTTTGCATATGTATTGCATGCATAAGCATATGCAAATTGGAGAGGGAGCGTGCCACTTTGTGGGGAAATGCTATCATCATGCTATTTGGCCCATCATGTCCATGGTCTTTAATGTATTCCTTTTAGAGGCTTTTTGTGGCTCCAATGTGAACTTTGCTAAGATTTCACTTCCCTATTTTCTGTCAATGAATGCTTCCTTCTCCACATTGCCAGCTTCCCCAAAAAGTCATACAACTTTCTCATGACCAGTCATAATTCTCATATTTTCACATCTTATAGAATGAAAAGAATGAACAGTACAGTACTGCAAATTGTTTATTAGAATAAATGCAAAGCAGTAAAAAGTATCAAAATTTGTTCTGCTTGTAAAAAACATAGTTGATATTTTCTGAGCTGGTGAGGTGAACACAGGTTTGGTTAGAGTTCTGCAAGGCTTAAAGCTGCTCTGAATGCTTTAAATGCATTCGAGAGAAGAAATTCAAAGCCAACAGCATGTTGTGTCTGTGTGTGTGTGTGTGTGTGTGTGTGTGTGTGTGTGATGGAAAGCACTGAGAACTATCTTGACACATATAGCTAAAATGTTCCACAAACACATGCAAGCAGAGTAAATTAAATACACTCCAAAAGCCACGGCATGTACATAAATACCGCCATCCTACATGTCATAGCTAATGAGGGCCAACAGTAGCTTCCAAATGAATGTTGAAGCCCTCTCTCCTCCTACTTGCATCAAATCTCCCAACCCTCCTAACTCATCAGTGCGGTAGCTGCCGGTAGGCCATGTCTGTGTGATCTTTTTAAAGGCGACCAAGGGCTGAACTGATTATCGTCTCAGCGGCCAGGTCCCCAAATAATGAGATTTGGCTCAATTAGGCTGCTCTGGAGGTGTGAGAGTGAAGTGGAGAGGCTGGAGGGATGCTAGACTAATCCACACATGGTGGCTGATCTGAGGCCAGTGGATTACAGCCCCTCCGCTGCTGTTTATCCTACGTGTAAACCAGCCGCCTGCACCACTCACACCTCCTCTGAAGATCACATCAAGTCTGGGAGGGTGCAGGGGGGTTGATGAACAACAGAACTCCATCTTTTTCCAAGTGTATCTGGTCGCTCACAGGAGGATGGTGTTACTGAGAGGAGAGGCTGCGTTTGACTGGCAGAATGAGACTGACTTTGGACCAGTTGTGGGCCAAAGGGATTCTTGCTACAGTGTTTGAATTCTGAAATGACTGACCACTTAAAGCAAGGATCAAGTCTAGAAAGCTTTCCTTTAGCCCCAACTGTAGTCTATCAACCAAAAACATGCTCAGGGTTGGAAGTTTGCTTCTGTAGTTTGATCTAACCAAAGGCTTTGAGGCTGAAATACATTTACTTTTGTTTATTTTGGACACCAAGCACATCTTGACCGATCAACTTGATTGATGTTGCCTAAATTTTATTTGTGGCCAAACCTTCACTTTAAGCCTTTTATTCAGATATTAATAGTAGAGCTTATTATCTGGTATGAATTATTCAGCAACTACTATGAAACTAATATGTAAGGTATGAAGCTTGGAGAGCAGGGAATGGAAATCCAGGCCCTCCGGCAGGTCCTCAGAGTTTAAGGGATTAACTATGACCACTATACTTTGGCCAGAGGGTTTTGGACTATTCTCCAGTCATGTGATTTACAGTGGTTTTCTCCAGTCTTTCACCTGGCTGTACCTAATGCTTCCTTCACTAGCTAATGCTTAGCCTCTGGACTGACAGGCACGAGGAATGTTGCCCTTGATCTACTTCTATTCTGCTGTCTGTCTGTCATATTAACAGGAAATATGGCCATTGATAACATTCTCCTGTAGCACACTCTCAGTTGTAAATATCCTCCTGGTCTCAGATGGCCAGTAAGCTTCACAGAGAGTGGCTTAATTTTTGCCCTGAGACCCTTCTGCCAATAAAGAAACTCAAAACAGTGACAAAAAATATTCCCTCTCCAGTTGTTCCACCCTTCAAACTGTGCTGAAGAAGTTTTCTAATCATTCTGACAAGTGTTTGCAGTGCGCCAATGCTGAGTGTCCATACCTCAACAGCAGACTCATGAAATGTTGGTGTAACCCTCAGAGTGTATTAGTAAAATCTGATTTCGACAAATAAAAAAAGTCTAAAACCGGTGTTTGTTCACCTACATGCTCGCTGTTTGCAGTGCTTTTGCTTGGCGCACCACAGCGCGGGAGCTCTCCGGACCCCCTCCCTCTGAAGCTTTTCCCCACCTACTTGGGGGCGGAGACTAGACTGAAAGTTCTCCCGGGATCACAGATCTTGTTTTTTTTCTGTTTGTTTTTGAGACCAAAAATACAGACTCTAAACAAAGCTTGGCATGACATCTGACACATGAAACATTGATAGAAACCGGGGGAACTAAAAAGTTGTTTTGCCGTATGACGACAATACACTGGACCCGTGACGCTCATGTTACAAGGGTTGCAAAATCTGTCTAGATCTCAGTCTAACTTATCTGTGGGTTTATCTTGTGACCTCCCACCAGTCTCTGTGTTCTGACACACGGGTTTGGAACCCAGCTCAGCATGGTTAGGTAGATTTTTTTTCTCGCTCTGGTTTTATGGTCTTTTCGCAGGCCTGTTGAGATATAGTTTCATTCCCCCCGGGCAGGCCGAGCCTTCAGGCCCCACTGCTGACAGCAGCTTTTATTTGATGTGGACGTTCTGTGTTGGGTTTCAGCACTGGCTCAACATATGATCCCCATTACGGGCTGGAGCAGGAACGCATGGCGCGGGCTGCCTGGTGACGCTGGGCAGAGGTGGGCTGGTTGGAAGTGTTAATACAAACCATACAGGAACTCGCTGCCAACTCTGGGAATAAAAGGAACAGTCGACTCCGATAAGAGACATTGCACCGCAGGCATGAAGTCAAGTGAGATGCAAGCTTACCTGTGGGCTGGGCCTTATTCAGCAGCTATAGGCAAACTGTAGTAGAAGGACATGTCACTGATAGTGACCTAACTCTAGGTTGACCCCTAGGTCAGACCTCTTCACCCTGCAATAAACCCATATTTCCGAAAAAGAACCTAAACCATGATTTTAATTTGCTAATGAATTCACTTTGTATTGGTGAATTTTAGGTGGATCATTTTCCTTTTTGATGGTTAACCTCCCAAACATCCATTGAACCAACAAGCGCAATGAAAAATAAAATAACTCAGCAGGATTGACATGTAGTTTTAGTGCCGCCAATAGTATCACTAAACATTTGAGAATTTGCATTTGTCAAATATACAGATTCTCAGTTTGTAAATGACGAAAGCATTTCAGGTTCCATTGACTTTATGGTGAATTAATTGTGCAATAAATAAGAGCTGCTTCAAAGTTCTTATCAAATGAGTAAACCGCAGGTATCCTTATTGAGCCACTATCACACACTGGACAGATAATATGTGCAGGTTTTATGCTGATGGCCTGCCTTTATTGCTTTGTTGACAAATCTTTCCATGTCATGTCACTGCTTGTCATGTCCATATAGGCCTCAGTTTTCATTGTTCACTTTCAGCTCATGATGTGAGGTGACAGTCCTGCTCCTATGATAGTCAGATCTCTAAAAAAAATCCAGTAATTTGATGGGAAAGAAATTTCACATTTTTTTATTATACTGCCTCCTTTTATGCCTCCATTCCGAGACCATTCTCTCTCTCCGTAAAATTGGGACTGCACACTATTTTATAATACTCCCTTATCAGCTCTGGGCTTTAGTTATTTACTTTAAAATGGACTAATTTCTTATTCTAGAGGAGGGTGGAGAGGCTGCTGACTTGAACAGCTGCTTCATGACCCAAAAAACTGTCAGTCTTTCCCTGGAATAAATTGTGGAATAGTCCATTTTTCGAAGGAGGGGAGGTTCCTCTGGAGAGGGAGAACACATGCGAGAGAAAAGCGGAAAATACGCAATCTCCGCGCATTTTCGCCATACGGCCGTCAAAATATTTTCTGAAATTTAAATATTTTTAAGCAGAAGATGACATTTAAGTGAAAAGAGCTCGACTTTGAGTTTGCATTCGAGGTGTGAACCCCTCTCCCTTCCAGCCCGGATTCGAGTAGGCTCATAGTAGAATCAATTCACAGAGAGGGGGAGCTTGAAACCGTCCTGCTCTATGCCTGTGTGTGCTGAGTTTTTGGTGAGCAGCGTGTTGGGCACCTCGGAGCTTAAACTTTCTCTGTAAGATCTATGATATGTTGGTTGTCCATCTCTCCCGTCGCAGGCTGTGTGTCTCGTGTCATAACTTATTTTTTCCATCTCTCTTTTAAAACTGATAGGGGCTTTAAACGCCACACTTCATAATTGTGTTACAATAATTTCTTTATTATAACGCGGTCATGTTCTTTTAACGGTGCATTGGTTTAATTTCAGACTTAACATTTCTCTTTTTGAACTGACTTGACATTTAGAGAGCCTTCGTATGTTGTCTGCTTTTGAATTAGACACGGTTACGATAGCCCAATTGAGATGTATGTATACATATATTTATTAATTCATATAGTCACCCGTGAACACACCACAGCACAGCGAGAACTTCTTTATCTGTATTTTACCCATTCACCAATTGAAGCAGGGGGCTGCCGCCAATGAGGGCGAAGTGTGTGGGGACGTACCTTGCTCAGTGGTGACACTAGCATTTTGGATTCGAACCCACAACCTTCTGATTGCAGGGCTAACCACTACGCCATCCCACTGCCATATTCATAGATATACATATAAAGAGAAAGATGGGTAGATACATAGATGAAGGTCATTTGAAAGAGGTAAAAAAGGAAATGTACAAGAAAACAAGTAAAAAGCTACATATGTGTGTGTATGATTTGCTTGTTTTCTTGTAGTTTCCCTTTTGTTTTCTTTATTACCCCACTCAGTTGACTTTCTTTTTGTTCTGTCTATTGAAGTGTTTTGCAAATCCTCACACAGCTCACCCAAGAGCTCCTACCCACATCAGTCCTGTACAGGCAAATGGGTTTGCATCTCCACAATGGAACTGGAAACATCAGGAAGAGTTCGGCACAAACTGAGCAGTCCCCCACGAGTGGGCTGACTTTCCTGGTGTTTTTGAAAACCATATCGTATTCCAGGCTGGTATTTTTTATGCATAAAAGTATTATAGGCATTCAATAATGGATCATTGTTTACATTTGGCCTTCCAGAGTCCAGAGCACATGCAGGCTCCCATCCCTTCATACACGTGTCATACAGATGGAAAGTGTCCAGCTCCTGGTGTAATTACACAGTGCATTTCAAAGGCAGACAGGAGCTGTCCCATTAGCCTTGACTGACACGCATGTGACCTGCAGGCACAACACGTTTGCTTCTCTGCTCTAAGCCTTCACTGTCAGAACGTGAAGTGACACCTCCCCCCCACCCCCATCAGCTACCGGCTGGTCTTGCATGTTGCACATGTGTGTCAGGTGAGTCTCCTGCACCTCACCTGAGGGCACGGGCCGCACAGGAGGTGTAACGGCGTGCGGTCTGCTTGTGTTTTCTCGCCTCGTGCATATTTTGCCATTCCAAAAATGAATTAACAACATTAGCGAGCCACATTCAGAAAGCACCTGTTTATGCATTCATGAGCTGATTATGGAAAATGCCCAATATCACATTCATATCCCCCTCTTTCTACCTCTCCCTCTCCCTTTCTCTCTCTCTCTCTCTCTATCCCTCACTCATTATTCTGCTCGTTTCTACAGGGCGCAGTTATTTTCAGTGGGCTGCGGTGGGTTTGGCTGTTTAATGCACTGCAGGTTCAGTTTACCAGCAGGTAGAGACTGATAAGGGAGCAGTGCGGGCTTGGAGCGGCGGAAAAGCCCAAAGCCTGCCTCCAACCTCAGCTGCTGTTTAAGGTTCCACTCAAATGCAGCCCCACTGCTCCCCCTATGGTCACCTTCCCGGAATGGGCATCTGTTTTCGCATAGCCAGGCGTCTGTGAAAGCAGTGATGGTCTTAGATTCTTTTCTTTGGTCTACACTCACTGCCGTTGAATTATCTCAGGCATGCAGATGTTTATAGGATAGTTCTGTAGCTTTCGGGCACAAAGGTGTGTTCTATAAGTGTATATGGAAACATAGTCATCATATGGTCCTATTTTATATGGAGTCCAATAATATGAGCTGCAGTTTATATATTTAGTGAACGTTGGCTTGGGGCACTGAAAATGTTATTTTAAGCCACATTTTCATTGTATTGTTCAAGGCCACAAGCCGCATCTGCAGCAGCTGAGTGGAAGCCCTGTTTTTTATTATAATCATTCCCGTTCACCTGCTCAGGCTGTGTGGTGCTGAAGTGCAGAACGCCAGGCTACAGGCTTTATTCAGACTCCATGTGAGCAGATGCCACCGAGTTTATTGAGCACATGGGGCTCGTATTAGCTCATATGGTGTTAGCTACCTGAAGACCCTGGCCTTATATGTCACACTTGAGCTGAGCTGAGATTTGTCCTTTTGAAGATGTCTAGAAACCGACAGTATGGTACACTCTAAAGTCATTAGCACCCAGAAAAAGGGCCATAGATAAAACATCTTTGTGCATCAGCTTGATCTTATTGTAAAATAAGGGAAAAAAACTTTCAGTGATTAATAATTCAAGGAAAAACATTCACATCAGTCATTCAGACCGGATATTCTATAAAACAAAATTTATACATATTTTCGTTTATATTTGAGTTTTTAAAAAATATCTTCAGGAACGGAAGAGTCCGACAATTTTTGACCTCCATGAATCAAGCAGTGGCTGTAAAAAATATATTCAAATCTGAAAAGCACTCAGTTATTTGGCATTTTCAATGAACTAGAGCTGCAGAGTACCTGAGTGTATTTTACCCAGCAAACAGTGAAGTTAGAAAGGCAGAGCTGTCTCCAAAGGTCACGCTTGGACAGTTGCAGTAATTGGTTACAACCTGGGGTCATCAAGTCTCCAAAATCACAAAGATAAATTCCTTGGATTTACTAAGCATTGGGGCAGAGGGTGTCCTGGTGGTTAGGGAGTTGTCCATGTGATCAGAAGGTTTGAATCCCAACACTGCTAGTGGCACCACTGAGGTACCCTACAGTCTCCCCACACACTCCCTGCGGGCTGCATTGCTGGCTGCCCACTGCTTCACTTGGTGAATGGATTAAATGCAGAGAAAGAATTTCACACTGTGTGCTGTGATGTGGTGTGTTCAGACGTATTATAAGGACCACATTACTGGACCCAGGATGCTGGACTGTGATTGGAATTGGGTTCTATGGTCAGGTTCCAACACCTCTGTGACGTTGTGACATGTTCCTGGGAATCTTGTTGGATACATTATGAACATCAAATTCCCAGTAATGATGCCACATGGGTTGTTTCTTTAAGCTTCTTTACCAATAGAAGGGCTCTTTGTAGAACCTTTTTAGATTTTCAGTTTATACTCATTAAAAAAATCAGAAAGCCAAACTTTATTCTTCAGTGGCATCACACAACAAACTCTTTTTGACACCTTTATTTTTAAGACACGTTTAAATCTAGTTCCTAGCTTTTCTAGTTTTTCTAGTTTTTATATTCTTGTATTTATTTCTTAGACAAAATGCACCATGGGGCCCTGTGTGAAACGGAACTCCGATACCCTGTATACTGTGTGTATTGTGGTATTCACAATAAACCTCTCTTGAATCTTGAATCTAGACTCTGCAGTCGTCACTGGATTTCCCGACAAGGCATAATTAAAAAGTTCCCTGATCTAATCCTTACTGAAAACCATGGGAGGCCACAAGCAATGATCAAGGACTAGAGAACGTGGAGAGATTTTGGGGTAGGAATAATCGCAAATTTAAGGATGTATGTGTTCTAACACCTTATAGAGCACTGTAAGAAGATTCAGTACTAAGGAGTGAGGAGCACACACTCCTCCAATACAGATTCCTAAATGATTGTTGGTGTGTGTGTATGGTTCTTGGAAACATTTATCAATATGGAACCTTTAGGTGGACGTTCTTTACCAAAGCCGGTTCTTTATCCTTGAACCTTTCGACATTTCAGTTTTTTCATGTGCTGTACTGGGTACCTGCTACGCTTGCACCACTTTAGGTATTTCCTGCCCCAGCACAGTATTCTGGTCACCTTGACCAGTGGGTCCCCAGGTCTGGAGCTGAAAACCACTGGTATAATTGAAAAGAATAGAGGACATTAGGAGGAGGAGGATGATTTGATATCCTCAAGACAATGTAAACCGCTCTTGGCCTCCTTCCATGGCATATGTCGCACTCGCTCTACATGTGATTCCAAGAGTGAGGCCAAGTCTTCAGAAGTGAAAATAACGTTTTGCCATATGGGTACATGCTTGGCATGAACTCCACGGCACGGCACAGCAGATTAGGGCTTATGAGTTGGAATGAATCTCTTGCAAACTCTTCATGGTTTAAGGTAATGAATGGAGCACTTCAAGCGTGCCAATGTTCTACGGTCCATAAGGGTATGATATATGATCCCATTCATCACTATTAACAAAAACATGACTATTTTTCTTAGTATCATCCCACGCACTGTACATACATTTAATTCATTCTTTGAATATTATTTCCTGTACCTTTTAAATCCATTTAGCTGATGTTGTCTCCCAGGGAGAAGCTCTGTTAGTGACTGTGGACAAAGCAGGCGTGTGCGCACAGTTAAGAGCTCATTATTCTTACAGAAGACACAGCCAGACAGCTCTTTTAAAAATGAGATGCTTTGTGGCTGAGGGTATGACACAGTTCGGGCATGTTAATAATGGCGTCAGATTCCTGGAGGTGGAATGGTGACTTGGCCAGTGGGATATATGTCCCTTTTTTAAACCAGTCAAGAGTAGAGAAGACTACATTGAAATACATTAAAAGATCTCACTGGTCAAATATATTTTATTTACTTTGAAGTATGTGCCCTACTTCATTCTTTATGCAGTGTCTTTAGGGGGTAACTGAGGGTCTAAAAGCAGTGATGCATTAGAGCCTTCACTGCCTGCATATAAACACCTCTCTCTGCTCTCCAAGCTAAATCCTACCATCTAGTGGCCATGAGATAAAAACATGGACAGACGAGTATGAAGGGGGACAATGGTCAATATCCAACGTATTTCAATGGCCAAAGACTTTTAGTATACCTTGAGTATGGCTTATGCATTTCTTGTTATTGTGCCAAATTGCAAATTATAGTTCAAGTTCTATTTTGCCAAATTATAGTTCAATTTCTATTTTGCCAAATTGCAAATTATAGTTCAATTTCTATAAAAAAATTGGTAATACTTAGCATAGTTTTGATTTCCAGTCTTGATGCCTTGCTATCAAGCATGTACATGCTTATGCAGGCAATGATGGATGATTTACAGGGTGTCAGTTCTGTAAAGATACGATAACCGCCAAAGATCCGTCGAGTTTTATCCCTTGATGTTGGGTCATCATTGTGAATGATGGAGAAGCTGGGAAAATCTCATCCATCCAGTGAAGTCTGCCCTCTACTGTTGCCTCCTCTCATATGAAACGGCAATAATAAGAATTTGAATGAATTCTGCGACAAACCTTGGTGGAACAAACAAATGCTACCAACACCTGGTTAATTACAACATGAAAAGACTTTATTTGATTGTGTATTATGGATCAGGTCATTGAAAACTGTTCAAAAGAGAAAGAAAGACTCATTTTATACAGCAGTGACCGTACTTAGAACCAGCGGGGATCTGGACTTAAAGTAGATAAGTTCCTCCTTCATCATTTGCAGTTAGAATTATAATTACACTGCCTATTCAACATTAAGCTATAAACACAAAGATTAAAAGCGTACAGTAGTTTGCTGCCATAAGGTGACAGGTCATTTAACTCTTATAGCGGACAAGCATGCACTGCAACTAGGACTGAATAGGTAAAATAGCTTTACAAGACAATTTGCACTAAAAACGACCGTATGCTGGCCAGTTCTACAGCTGCTTACAAATGGTCTATTTATTAAAGCCTAGCATCAAGCGGAAGTAGAACCATCCCATACCCTACCACTGGCATTTATGTATATATATGTGAGCACAAAAAAGCCCAAGGAGAATAGAGTAATTCACATTCTTACTGTACAACAGTACGACAGAGCACCTCTGCATTACCCCAACATCCCTATGAGAAATCTGCTCTTGCTGTAAAGATCAGATGGTAGCAGTTTACATGGGATACTGTTTGGGGGGGGGGCAATTTTGTACACTTGCAACGGAGTCTTGTCGAAAAGCATCTAAATGATAGATGAGACGCTTAAGACCTTATATATTAGTGTTATCATAAGCTCAGCATAAACACAGAAGTAGATAAATAAATAAATAAGTAATTGTATGTACATGGCTTCATGCTCCCATTATTCTGTGAGTGGGGCATTCTTCCAGTCGTGGTCAAACAGGCGGAAATATGTGGTAAAACGTCCCTACAAAAAATAAAGAGCCCGTTCCTGAGCTGAGGCGGGAAAACAATCACGAGCGGGTTAATCTGAGCTGTCAGCGTTCGTCTTTTTCCTCGCTGTAATTAAGAGTGTCTTCGCCGTTTGGGCGACATGCTAGTTCAAAGAGTATATTAGCGTTTCTGTCTGCATGTTGTGCAAACATTTTAATCAGCTGTTCCAACGGAGAAGGCTCCGTTCGTGGGCCCGGTTTGATTGCTCACACTTGTCAGATCAGCGAGTCTCTGACGTTAACGGAGCTGGATGGTTTCCAACAGAATCACCTTCAAAGCCCTGGGCTTATCTATCTGTGTGCTTCATCTCTGTGTGACACTAATTAATCTACACGAGCACTTAGGAACTGTTCACCTTTCATTTACATTCCAATGTTCTTTCTTATCTAAACTCTTTAAGCATAGCACTCAGTGCTTGGCAAGTAATCTTGTTGTCGTAGCATTGTCTCGCGAACAAAACCTACAAATCTACATTGTCTCAAAGAAAGAAAAAAAAAAGGACTGGTCTAGTTCATGACAGCTGTATAATTTACTCCTTATTCCTCGGCTCCGATACAATGGTGAGTATGAACAGTAAAAGGAAAATGAGTCAGTGTTTTGTGCGGAAAGCACCTACAGTACAATTGCAAGTGTCTGGCAGATTCTGGTAATACTTCAGACTGCAGACCAGACCCAATTATAAATTAGATATCAAACGGTGCCATGCATGGTTATTTAGAAAAAAAAATGGTGTGGTTTTATCCCTGTAAATGAGAGAGAGATCAGCAGAGCTAAGTCTAAAGAGAGGTTTTGTTCAGGTCGACTTTGACCGGCAGAGGCCCCGCCTCTTTTCCCTCGTCAGACTGGCCAATCGCCACCGCAATTACTGGAGTCAAATGGTAGGGGTTGACCTTCGGCATCTCGTCCAGGAACTCCTTATCGCCATTGATGCTCAGCTGCAGTGGGAAAAAAAACAGCCAGTGACAACAAGCCCCACAGTGAACATACAAGAAACACATCTGTTCACACCTGTCACAGTGTATATTAGTAAAGTGGTTCATTTTTGTCACGTGTGAAAACACCTCAGCACAGCACAAAGTGTTTGGGTTAAATGCAGAGAAAGAATTTCATTCACTCACAGAGGGGGGCACCAGGAGAGCAGTTTGTGGGAAAGGTACCATGCTCAAGCGCACCTCAGTGGTGCCACGGGCATCCTGGGATTCAAACCCATGACCTTCCGATCACTGGTACAGTTTTCTAACCACCAGCAGCCCCCGTAGTACTAGCAGTACTTCTTGCCCGAAGTGTTTTTAATGACTGTTATGCTATTTATTTTATTTTATGTTACTTGCTCACATTATCACCTTTAACAATAATGAAAAAGGCTGTGAACGCCCCTGTTTTAGCGTCGCCCTCACCAGACACTAGCATACCTGGATAAGCATAACTACACTTCCATATCTGAGATCATTCACCAAACGTCTCATGTCTGCATGGCAAACACCTTATTATAAATTGCAGACTGAGCTCTTCTTTTTTTGTCCGATAATTAAAGGTGCTACCACACCTGTGATTTCTCTAGTGCTCTGAGGTAAGGATGTCTAAACTAAACCTGCTTTTTACTACACTGTGACACCCTCTGTCCTTTATAAAGGTGTTTTCTGATCAGTTTTGCTGCTTGGGTGACACATTTTGTTATCTATGTATTTGAATTATTCAGGTCAGTCCTAATGTATGCTTCTGTTTTTCATTCATTACAGTAAAATTGCCCATCAGAGTTCACTAAACCAAGTGGAAATTGTTTCAGAAGTGCAGCTGCTTCAAAGTCAGTAATTTGCTGCTACCTTTGTATTTTTGTCCGTAAGCCAAAAAAAATAGATAGATTTCATTATGAAATGAGTTTGATAAAGGTACTGTGCAAATGGTTTATATGTATGTTTTCTGCCAACGTTTATACGTTTTAAAACATATAGCAAAACAACAGTAACAACTCTAGAGGTCTAATTGTTACAAGAAGTGATTTTGCAGTGTGGTTTGGTCTAGGCAGGAAAGGGGGCCTCTCAGGTTTGTGCGAGTTTGCAGTGAAGGGTTGATGAATGAGTGCGTACCTGAGTCTTGATGTGCTGCTCGGGTGCCGTTACCAGGCTGGCACAGCTCAACCAAAGCATCACCATGATGGACAGGAAGAGACAGGCTGCCAAAATCCAGCGTGGCAGACCTGAACGCCTATGAGAGAGACAGAAAACAGATTCCTCACTGCCCTATCCACCGCGCCCCTCAGTACTCCTTTATACCAATAACCCTTCAGCGGGGGGAGTTTTTTAACAGTTCTACACCAAAATTTGACAGTCCACTACCTTGTTTTGTATTCAGCAGCTACAATCAACTGCTGAGGTGATGACCTTCACCTAGATGACTTTGGCCTCTACAGGATGATTATGTTTGTTGTACAATAGCTCCGGCTGTGGTTGCTATGGTTTCAGTGCCCTCGTAGTTATGGATGGATATCGGGGGATGATAAATACTCGATAAATACGGTTTCTAAAGGTGCGCAGCCAAAACAAATGCTCGTAGGGTCATTTGCTTGTGTTACCGTCTCAAGTGTGCACAAAATGTAAAGATTTGTTATACAGTGTTACTCATCAAACAGCAAGTCTGTGGTTGGTGCATCAGCTATTTGGACAGAGACAGAGTTTAACGTGATTATGGATAAATGTATATGGAATTATGGAAAAAAAATGTATAAATCTAAAGCTCTAAAGTGTAAAGCTGGTGTAAAATCAGCAGTAATTTTGAATCTCTATTAAATTGCAAGTGTTAAGTCAGCAGTTAGAAGATGTTGCGAAGAACTGGTGTAGAACTGGTGTGACGAAATCGTGTGTCATTACATTACAATTACTGACCACTAATAATGAAAATGAATTGCAGAATAACCTTCTTATAGTTTAAGGAGTTGACCAGCAGCTGTTTGTCCTCCCTCACCTTGACATGCAGCCCAGGAAGTCGTGCTCAGCGGCGGGGTCCTCAGCATGCTGGCTGCTGTGTTTTCCTTTTCCTGCGGCCTTCGCTGCATTTCTCTCCCCGTGCAATCGTCCGCCTAGAAGGATGCAGAGGCAGCACTTTCAGCAGAGGCTCATTGATTTTGCGACCTGTGAGCTTTCCAGTAACTACAGCATTGCGCAGGGCATGCTACAATCTAACCTTTACATACTGCAGTTATGGCCAGCAGCAAGATGCACAACTTTAAACTAAATTTTTGTTCACTTACAGCTCATTAAAACAAGTGGAGAAGTCAAAAGGTGCTAATTCCCCACTTAACTTGATACGAAACGGATTAATTTTGTTTTGCATCCTTTCATTTTGTGGTTTTTGATTTTCTCTGGTTTAAAATGAAACAAATGCGCAAAAAGATTATTTCAAAACCCAATTAAAATGTATATTGTCCCTCCGTGCAATGCCTTTTCTCTTAACTCTCGGTTCTGTCATGTATTTGTTCTTTCCCGATTCTGTAATCTGTAATGTTGTAATATGGTTGATTTTATTTGTCTACTACTGTCTGGTTTCCGTTCCATGTCTCATATATTTGTAAAGTGACCTTGAGTTTGAAAAGGTGCCATATAAATAAAACAATATTAGAATGAAAATATTACTATTGTTATTTTTACTCAAGATGGAACTGCAGACCTGCACTTGCCAACACAGAATGTAAATCGAACATCAGTGTAATTTATTATCTATCTAACCATAATTATATAAACATGTTCAAATAATTAGATAGCAAACACTGAACATAAAGCAAAATGTCATTAGCTCTTTAAGTTAAGAGAATGTGCCCAGGCTGAGCTTACAAAAAAAGAGCTGTAAACAGTCTGAAGAGCTAAAGGGGATCCATCTCACCAGTGTGTGGCCGCTGTGTGTGTGGGTTGACTTGTGGCCAGGGCTTGTCTGCAACACTGGAGCGTGGAGCCTGTAACTCAGGCAGGGTGTACTCAATCTCAGGCTGGCTCTGGAAGAACCAACAAACACAGTGAGACCAGGAAGGTGTGTTAAGAGATTTGCCCAGGAGAGAGGCTTCTGAATAAGAAAGCAGCTTGAGAAGAAGACTTGTATTCTTTAACCGTTTCAAACTGGTCTCATCAGCATGAGAAGGAACAGAAAATGCAAACACTGACATTAAAAAACACAAGGTAAGATCTATGTTGACCACCTCCCCTTAACCTGAGTCTTATTACATCTGTGCTTGTTACATATGTATGTATGTGTATG
>JBBJLR010000040.1:10894226-10918715 GCA_037577145.1 Brachypetersius gabonensis | reverse complement strand
AAACACACACACACACACACACACACACACACACACACACACACACACACACACACACACACACACACACAAACACAGAGCAATTACAATATTTAATGCCGACAGCCTGGAGTCGACAACATTTTCCTGAAGCGTCTCCAAACTAAGCACATCTCTGGTTAGATACTGCTCTCATTCACAACCAAGTCTTGAGGCTCAGCGGCTGCTGAAGGCCAGCACTACTTCACACAGATGTGGGATTGTTGAAGCAGGAGGGGAGAGGGTGAGAGGGCACCTTTTACTGTACAGCTGTGCACCGAGTCTAACATGTGCCATCCTTCTGCCTCCCCCACCCCTTTTTCTCCTTTTTCTTTTTTACAGATTGAAGCTTACGTCGTGGTGAGTGTTGGTCATGCGGTTGGGACCACCCCAGTGGCACAAGGCGCTTTTGAGCTTTATTTTCCCTACAGGCACAAGATTATAGGCCTGTGCTGTTTGATAACAGGCCTTTCAGTTCATGGTCTATCCCTGACGTAGAACGCACATGGGCAACAGGGGTGAGATGAAAGAGGGGCAGCTTTGCCTAGGCCACCACCTCCTGCCACTTCAGGCTCAGCTGTCACTCCCATCCCACATGTTGCCTGGCCTTTGAAGCCTCTCTGGGACTAAACACGGCTGTCTGCTTTCGGAAAATTCCTCTGGAAGCTGTATAAACGACTGGGGTGTAGGCGGGCGGCATGTACATTGGATAAATGTTTGCTAAGTATGCAAATTTGTGTCAGTCAGCCACTGCAGCCGACCAACTTTTGCTGTGGGAAGTTGCTGTCAGGGGGTCTGTGTAGTTTAGCTGTGACTGACAGCTCCCACTGTCTCAGCCTTTGAAAGGGGCCAAGGTTAGTTTGTTTAAGGCAACAGGGGACTTAGAGTTAGTTTACTTAACTCTAATTCTCAGCAGCCTTTTTCAGATGTGTAAAGTGGCCTCTAGTTTTTGGCAAGAAGTTGTTTTTTACTAGATGGTTTTACCAACACATGTATTTCCTCAGGACCCAAGAGGATCTCGCATGGTCCAGTGGAAAGATCTCAGGCCCGTTTGTTGTGGTGAGGCTCATTGTCCTTTTAACATATTTTACTGCACTCCGCAATGATACTATTGTATTTACATTTGAAGAGCCCACATTCTACATTTTCTCTGTATCTTACTTTTTTCCTGTGGGCCACTGCTGTTTGTGGTTTTATGTACCAGAAAATAGTTACTATTGATTTTTGTAAAACCATCTTCCTGCCTTTCTTTACCTTTTACAAATAAACAGACATTTTTGACTGAAATGTGTAAATAACCTCTGTTCTGATTGGCTACAGTGTATTAGGCCTTATTTAAATAAAAATTAACAATACCTATGACTTTAGTGTGTTAAAAGACCATAGGCAGAATAGGAAGGTCTAAATGAATTGGGTTTGTTTCAGCATTACAAAAACAATGCGTTCAAAACAGGTTGTTCCATTTCCATTTCAGTTTTCAAATATGGAAATGCTTTGGTATCTCTCCTCAGGGATTGTTAACATGAGTTTCCCACTATCAGACCAACCGGTCTTTGGTGAATGGCTTGTTTTCGTGGAAGTCCAAGGCCACACCTATAACAAGTCTTTTGAAGTTCAGAAGTATGGTAAGTTCTGTCAAGGGTAGAAATTTTATAATATTAGAAAGTATGATTTTTGAATTATGTTAATCCTGAAATCTCTTTTCACAACAGTAACACCTCGGTTTGAGCTGATTGTGGAGCCCCCTCCATACATACGAGACCTTAACAGATGTGAGCAGGCCACTGTAAAGGCCAGGTAAGAACGTGATGAACTGAATACACTAAGTACAATTAGAATAGGACATTTACTTCTCACTTCTCCATTAGGTACACGTTCGGAAAGCCGGTAACAGGCAAGTTAACGGTGAACATGACAGTAAATGGGGTTGGATACTACAGGCATGAAGTTGGCCATCCTGTGGTGAAGACTGTGGAGGTAACTTTGTTTTTGTCTCATTAGTACATGCAGATTGTTTCTGAAAATGACAACCAGACACAATTTTGGTTCAGTCTTAATCAGATGCGGAACATATACAGAAAAAAGGAATATTTAATATACTTAATTCAAACATGTATAACATTCCAACAAAACAAAATATGTATAACATCAATTTCCTTTCAGTTTCTTTGCTTTGGGCAAAAATTACTCATAAATATACAATTCATTAATCTGTGAATAAATTCAGAGCATTTTTTTTCAGGGCAATGTGTAAACATTCATAAGTATGCAAATGTTGCTCTCATACTATATCTTTTTACGTTCTCTTGGGCTTTCTCTGTAGATCAAAGGATCGGCCACCTTCAGTCTTTGTGTGAAGGATATGATGCCTCTGGATGTCACTGATCATTTCCGGGGTACAGTAAACATGTGGGTGTCAGTGAGCAGTGTGGATGGGGGCCGGCAGACCATGTTTGATGACTCCACACCAGTCCATAAGCAACTTATCGACATCAAGTACTCCAAGGACACACGGAAACAGTTCAAGCCTGGTTTGCCTTATAAGGGGAAGGTGAGATGCTTTTACAACCAGGAAATTGTTTTCCTTTCAGGCACGACTTTTCATTATTTTCTTTATTAAAAGACAGATAGTATACATTTTGTGTTTTTTGTGTATTATTTCCTCCACATATTACTTTGTGCCTGAACATGAATTGTAATACATGACTATTTCCAACCTCTTTTTTATGTTTTTTTTGCTGTAGTGTCACTTTATTTTGGTTAAGTTGATTTTAAGCCCTATCTGTAGATGATCTTCGTTTTGATTGACTGTGTTTTGTTGTTCAGAAAGTAGTCCAGATTAGTCTCCATTTTTGGACTTTGTGAACTGGATAGTAGAAAGAATGTTTTGAAACTGTAACAGTGTTTGCATAGCACTCTTAATGAAAAGCAAAAAGGGATTTCATAACATGTGCCCTTGTTTTGCTGCAAGTATTTTAAGCAAAACATCTAACCCCTTATTTTGTTGTATGCTTCCCAGATAGAGGTGATGTATCCAGATGGGAGCCCTGCGGACGGCGTCCAGGTTCGTGTGAAGGCTGAACTTACCCCTAAGGATAACGTCTACACCAGTGAGCTGACCTCCCAGAATGGCGAGGCAGCTTTTGAAATCCCATCCATCCCCACCGCTGCCCAGTACGTCTGGCTAGAGGTCAGTGGGAGGGTCATGCTGGCTGGAGTCTGAGGGGTGTCCTGCAGCTCTGCTTCAAATTTAGCCTAGAACCTGGCAAGCTTGTCATCTTTTGTCAGGGATAGGGATGCCTCTTTCAACAAGCTGTCTGAAATGTAACAGTTTGAGAATGTGTGAAATTTCACAGTGATCTAGTGAACTACAGAACAACTTTCTGATTCTAAAACAATGGGGTAAATGCTGGAAATAGAAAGCTCACTGTGTTTAAAAATCTCTTATCCTGTTGAGTACCCTGCATAACTTTGCATGTATTATGAACTGTTTTATTTTTTGTTTCTTCCAGACCAAGGTGATAGCCATTGATGGAAAACCAGCAGGGGACCAGTATCTGCCCAGTTATCTGTCGATCAGTAGCTGGTACTCTCCTAGCAAGTGTCACATTCAGCTCCAGAGCCCCATTTCCCCACTCATAGTAAGGCTTCTAATTTTAGCCCAGTCAGTACTTTTTCTAAAAGTTATCAGAAAAACAGAACATCCAACTCTGCTTCTGTACAATTTTTATAGCAATACAGTCATATGATGGGTGTGAATCGTTGTTTAGTAATTTCATGACCAACATGTTCCTGCAGATTGGGCGGGAAGCAGAGGTCTTGCTGAAGTCCACTTGCCCCTGCAACTTCACCCTGCACTATGAGATCACGTCCCGTGGGAATATTGTCCAGTCGGGCCACAGGCATCCTAACAGCACAGCCCAGCGCAACAAGAGAGCCACGGTCACTTTCGACAAGAGCATTCACACCACTCCACAGCCAACACGAGAATCTGGTCAGTATAGTAATAAGAGCAGTAGTCATGTTAATGCTGTAACTGGGGCATTTGGCTCAAAATAGTTTTGTAGAGGCCTTTAATCAAATTGTCTGACTGGATTTCTGCCGTACACCTACAGTGGTGCTAGAGGGTCTGTGAATTGTTTAAAATATTTTTTTAACTAAAAGTAGATAAAGTGATACCAATTAAACAAATAGACTTTTATTACATACAATTACATACCTGTGGATAAGTCCTGCACATCAGCTTGGAGAAATTTCAGCCCATTTTAGAAACTGTAGATGGGCAGCAGTGTTTTATTGCTAGCACTGGCTTTCATCTTGCATCGCTGCCGTGCACACCATTGTCGTTAAGCGTTCCTCCATGAACGGAAGTCCCTTGTGACTTCATGGACTATTGCATGCCTAGGTCTTGGTCTGATCCTTGTTGGTTGACCACTCCAGGTGAGGGTAACAGTGGTCTTGGAATTTTCTCCATTTGTACACAATCTGTGGATTGGTGGACTCCAAACTCTTTGGAAATGGTTTTGTGACCTTTTCCAACCAGTTGAGCACTAAAAACTCTTTTCTTTTTTGTTCATGCCAAAATACTCTTCCACATATGTGTCTTTGTTAGATTCCCCTACTTTAAATAAAACAGGATGCCTGTTCATCCAGTTCACTGAAAACACAACTAATTTATTTAACTGCATCATCTACCTGAATGATTTGCATGCAAATATGATAAGCTGACAGAAGTGTTAGAAACGAGAACATTTTTAGATTTATAAAATTCTCTGCTCAAAATTCTATTTATAAAACTCAGAACAACCATCAAGCTTTCTGTTGCCATGTACTATTCTCCTTGCATATTATAAAGTCTATTCTACATGACACATACATTTAACATCAGTGGTAAACATTTGACCTTGTGTAATATAGACAAGGAATGTCCATATTATTGGTTGAGTACTTTAAAAGTCAAAAGGCTGATTTTATTGCCTTATTGTGAGTGTATTCTGTCAGCCAAGCAGTGTTTGGTGCCTGAATATTAAATTTTTTAATGTCACTTTGCATATATTTGAGGTTGCATAACAACTCAACACGGTTTGATGGTTTAAGTATAAGATAAGATAAACCTTTATAAGTCCCACAAGTAGGAAATTTGCAATTTACACAATGCTGATTTGGTGGTTTCAATTACTTACTAGATGTATTAGCCACATAGCTCTAGTGGAAAACAGAAGAAGAACACTTTGGACACCAGGCATGTCTTAGCTGATCAACTTCAGAGGAGAAATTGAATCAGATTTATGCCAGAACCACATGCAGGGGAGATGCAACCTTTTGCTACTGTTCATTGGGTCTTCCCCTCGGGTTTGCATTGATGGGCTACTTTTCCAGGCTCAGCAGGAGGCTCAGGTCAGGATGAGTCAGACAACTGTATGTCTGTGCTGCGGTTCCCCGTTACTGCTGCTATGGCTCCCCTCAGCCGCCTTCTGGTTTACTATGTGCGGGACAATGGAGAAGGTGTGACTGACAGCCTGCAGGTCCCTGTGCTACCTCGCTTTGAGAATCAGGTCTGTCTCCTCTTCCTCCGACCATCACTCTCTCCTTTACTTTAAAGGTGCTAAATGCTTCTTCTGAAGTGACTAATTCACCAGATTAGGATTTTTTTTAAATTCACGCTAAAACTAAACTGTAGAGAGTCGGGATTTCCATCCTCCTTCTTTCTTACCTCGTTGCTAATGAAGACTAATGCTGTCCTCTAGGTGTCAGTCTCTATGTCCACCAACGAGTCGATGCCTGGCAATCCGGTCAGCCTTCATGTCAAAGGGGAGAAGGGCTCATGTGTGTGTGTGGCCACTGTGGACAAGAGTATGTACCTCCTGAAACCTGGCTTCCAGCTCACCCCCGAAAAGGTATAAGAAAGATTCATTTGCAAGTTCTTCCTGGACTTTCTGCATCTTTAACAATTGTCTTTTGATTAATGTAATTTAAAATGGTATTTTGCAGGTGTTCCAGGAACTTGCTGATTTTGATGTGTCTGACGCTTTTGGCGTCCCCAAAGACGATGGTCATTTTTGGTGGCCCGGTTTGTCATCACGGCGACGGCGCTCTTCGGTGTTCCCGTGGCACTGGGACATCACCAAGGATGCTCGGTTTGCGTTCACGGTGAGATCATGGACAGGACTTTGTTTTGAAATTTCTGTGGAGCAATTATATGGTCATGCTTCATCTCTGGTGCTCTGATGATGCTTGTAAAAAATAAATAAATAATAAGATAAAATAACAAGATTATTCTTTAATAGTCACACGGGTGGGAAATTTACGTTGTTAACACAGTAGTAGTAAAGTAGAAGCAGCATGAACAATAGAAATAAGAACTGTACAATATATAACAATACAACAACATGACAGTCTGTATGTACACATATAATGATATACTAAAGGAGTTACACCCTTAAGTGATAACATGGAGAAGATTTGCATTTGTGTTTTCATGCATTTCAGAAGCAGAACAGGAAATCATTATGGGCTTTCAGTGGCACATGATTTATGTGAGACTTAATGTTCCTCAGTCAAATGACTCACTTGCAAAAACACTGTGCAGTAATACTGCAGTAATAATAGATTTAGGGCACATTGTTATGTGTCTGTTAATATAACTCTGATAATCTTTATGCAAATATAGCATGAAAAATGATTACCTTACCAGTAATCGGGTTTGTGCTGATTAATTAAGTTTTTGTTTCTTTTTGTTTTTTGCATTTTTTTGCTTTTTACCCACAGTTTAGTCACATCCAAGTCCAACCACTAGCTAGGACTCCCCAGATCATATGATACTAACACTAGGAGAGTGAAGCATAGCATGTGAAGCACTGTTAGCATGTGAAGCACTGCTGCTGCAGGGTCAAGTGATAAACTGAACATCCATCCACATGAATTCATGTATGTGCTAATAAGTCCAGATATGTTTTTGTGTAATTATATCTAAATGTATGTTACGGTGCAGCATTTCAGTTAGCTTTGTCTCCAGTGCTTCCGGTGTGTTATGCTTCATGGGAAGACAGGAGCCTATTTTAATGATTCCAAACAGTAGAATTCACAACTTATACTGTGAATGAAAAGCAGCCTCTTCTTGAACGTACTGAAGCAGAGCTGTGTGTGTGTGTCTGTTGCAGGAGACTGGCTTGGTGGTGATGACAGACATGGTGAGGCTGAATCACAGGCAGACTGGAGGCATGTACACAGACGAGGCCGTACCTGCCTTCCAGCCCCACACCTCTACTCAGGCATCTGTGCACCCCCGTTCAGCAGCTCGGTATTCACCCTCACATTCTGAATAAGATCCATTTGCGCTTCAGCAGGGGTGTCCAGCTCTGGCCTTGCTCCAGCACAGTTTGGTGATTTTCCTGCTTGTGTATTCATGATTCAGCTCAGAATTTAATTACCATGACCATCGTAAATCTCCAAGTTATACTGTAGCTTTCTAAGAGCAGAACTGGACACACCTTCCCTAGAGAATGAGTCAGCTAACATTTGAAGTATGTAGTGGAATATATGGAGTTGAATTAGCTTACTGGTTCATAACCATGTCTTACAGATATCTTGTTTGATTATTTAATTTCACTTTTACAGGACAGTCAAGCACAGGCGCACTTTCTTCCCTGAGACATGGGTATGGCACTGCCTCAATGTCAGGTACTGAAAAGCTCCCATACTAGCTCATTCCATTATGTCTGGCCTTCTGCCTAGCTGTGATAAGTTACAATTAACGTTTATCATTATAACTTAACAGCAATGTAACTGGAGAAGCTGAGCTACGATTGGATGTCCCAGATTCTATCACCACATGGGTGACGGAAGTGATTGGTCTGTCAGAGGAGAAGGGTCTCGGCCTGGCGCAGCCTGCAGAACTGCGGTCATTTAAACCATTCTTCATCGACTTCACCCTGCCGTACAGCGTGATTCGTGGAGAACAGACCAAAGTCCCTCTCACTGTCTACAACTACCTCCCCACCTGTGCAGAGGTGAGAGGGAGAGACACAGCCTGGGAAAAAGCAAGCATGAGCGTGAATGCCAGTTCCTGAAGTTTATATTAAAAAACACATGTTGTTTCTGTGAAAATATGTAATTACAAAAGCCAGCATTAATAATGCTCCTTTTAATCAAAGGGAAAACCCATTAACATTATAGGTCAGAAAAAAATGTACACACCCTAGATGTACAAAAATGCTAAATGGACAAAGGTATGTTATATAGCTAAACAGTAGTAGTAGCCATCTTAAAGTAGTTTTAAATAGCAGTAGGTATGTCACACACGTGTGAACCACGTGTGCATGATGCTAATTGGCGCGTTATGAGTTTTCATTTCATTTATTGTTTAAAGCACATGGTTACAGGATTCTATTTATGCAAGTAAATATTGGATCCATTTTGAATAGACTACTTCCATAAACTTATTTTGAGGTCTGTTTTTTATGTACTATGGCATGTGGATGCGGAGCGGCAAAAAGAACCGATGCGCATTTATTTTATTGCAGAGGCAGAATTCTTAAGGGACTATGGGAGGCCCTGAGTCAGGCAGCATGGAAAATGAGCAATGCGCCTCCAATTCCCCAAAATCCTTTATGAGCCTTCAGGAAGTCACGCTACATGAGCGCTAGAAAGTGAGAGCGAATGAACGGAGATATGATGCAATCCTGTGTGCTAAGAGTTCCATTCACAATGTATTATGTATTATGGAGGAAAACCCTGACTTAGACTCTTTCCCTGGTCATTCTCTGCAGGTTCATGTGAAGGTGTCTGTGCCCAAAGGGATCAAGTTTGTGGGTCACCCAGGGAAGCATCATTTGACTCGCAAGAAGTGTGTGGCCCCAGGGGAGGCAGCGCCTACCTTTATAGTGCTGTCCTTTATGGAGCTGGTTACTGCAAATATCACAGGTCAGAACATCGGCTTCTCCATTGCAGTAGCTGAGCAGCTGCACCTGATGTTTGGTACAGAGCTGGTGTTAGTTATGTAACACCAGTATTGTTTTAGTTAAAATACTTTGACCAGTCACTGAAATTTTGAACTTGGTGTAGTCTTATTTCTTTTTTTCATTAGATACTTATTTTTATACATAGGTCTTCAAAGCATGTTTTTCAGTTAAATGATTAGTTATTATGTTGCCAGTTAAATGATTAGTTATTATGTTGCCAGTTAAATGATTAGTTATTATGTTATCATTCACGTATGTACCTTTTTGATGGTTAGTAATTTAATTATCAGTCCTTTGCAAATCCACTGCACTTCTTTGGGGTTGTAGCTTGAGGAGGATCATCACCTCAGTGACCAGTAAGAGTGTCTGGCGTCAACCCCACAGTGGGTGACCTACTTTTGACCTCACCACCATAACAAAACAAGTCAACAGAGACTGCATGTACTCGTCTCATAGGGTGCAAGTGAGCATGCATAGATGCATTTCCTGGAGTTGAACCCATGCTGAAGATGAACATGTTATGTAACAGTCTCACATATATGGCCAGAGTTCTTAGAACAAAAGGATAAACATTTAGAAATCCAAACTCAAGTGGTTTGCTTTTAATCTCCAGTGGTTATCGAGATGCATACAATAAAACATAAATAAATGCGGGTATTAAAGAGTCACAAAATAAATTCGGTACAATTTTGGCAACGGACATGTGTTTTGAAAACACATATGTGAACACTCAGTTGCTAACATGTTTCTAATCCTGACATTATTTCTCAACATTAAATAATTTTCCAGTGAGCACACAGCACATACTTTCACCAAGCATTCGTGGCTTTTATGTAATGGTCTTTGCTGGAAAATGACCCCCAGTGCATTTGAGGGCAGCAAACAATAGCAGAGAAAAGTACATCCTGGAGACAAAGCTGGTGGTCAGTGGGGGGGCTGGGTGAGGGAGGCCAGCTTCTCTGTGGCTCCCAGTGGCATGTGGATGAGTTTGCGGGTCAGTGCTGGTCAATGAGCCCCCCATGGCTCTGTCCTAGTCTCGGTGAGCCCCAGTCATTCCCACTCACTACACACACACAAAGAGTCTGTGCTGGCATATGGCCATCTTGCAGTAGACCCATGTGTGTGTACTACACACACCTTTCACACACACATCATGAGTAATCGTGGTTGATGAAGATGAGCAGAGTTTTTGTATAGCGTAAATTGCACCATTATGCGACACAGTCATTACATTTGCATAGCGCTTTTCATCCGTTTACAGTAAGTCAGGCGCTTATGTAACTGAAGTTTGCTGAAATGGTCACCTGTTCCAGCTACCCAGTCATGCCATGCAGTGACTAACATAATGTTCTGTGATTTGTTTTGGTGACAGCTCGTGCTGTTGCATACAGTGAGCCGAGCTGCTGCTCTGATGGCCTCCAGTCCAGTAAAGCAGGCAAAGTTGGTGAGGAGCAAGAGGAGCGCAGGATTCCTGAAGGAATTGACTATGTGCGCAGAAGTGTGCTTGTAGAGGTATGAGGAGCACTCCCCTCCATACATGCTGTCTAAATGCATCTCTTAACATATCTTAATGCAGTTTTCACCCACTTTGCTCCTGGAGATCTGGTGTTCTTTAGAGTCCAGTCTCAATCTGCCACCCCTTCCCTGTCTTCTGATGTATTCAGAAAAACCTCGCTGTGTCTTAGATGGGTTATTTTCAAAGTGACACAATGTTAGCTACCATTTGTAATTGGTCATTTCCATTTATTGCAGAGCATTAGAGATGAATTTGATAATAAATGATGTAGTGTATAGTGTAGGAGTACAGCATACAGTGCTAAGAGACAGGACTTGGTGGGTGGAATATTATCATAAAGTGAGAAGGAGGGGCACCATGTTAGATACTGGCTGGAACAAAATTCTGCAGGAAACTGGATGCATGAGATGAATGAATGGTAATGCTGCTCACCTGTTATGTCTCCATAGCCTGAAGGTCTGCCTAGAGAGTATACATACAGCGTCTTCTTCTGTCCAAATGGTAAGCCGGCTTCTTTCAGTGCAAGCACATAAACACCCACTAAACGTCTCAACAAGTGTCAGATCTGAAGTGCAGGAATTTTAAGTTTTAGCCTTAATCTAGATATCATAACTTAGTAATCTGAAGCAGGGGTCTACAAAACTATTCACAAAGGGCCAGTGTGGGTGTAGGTTTTCATTCTAAAAACCAAGACTACACATGATTCGATGTTTGAAGAAGAAGACCAACACATTAAACAGCTGCCATTCGGCATTGAACACCTGCATCCTTTATCAATTGTAGTGTTAAATATTTTGAAGGTATTTATGCATTTTGACAGAATTATGTTTTCATGCCTAAACCATTCAATTTGTTCCATTGCAGAACGAATTCATATCTCCACGCCAAATAAGTATGAATACCAGTATGTGAAGAAGCCATCGAAGGTCACACATATACAGGTATCAGTCAAGACCCACAACGATGCCCACATTGCTCTGGCACCCAGTGCACAGGACAGCACTGAGATGGTAGAGGTGGTGCTGGGTGGCAGACAGAATTCCCGTTCTTGGATCTCAGTGGGCAAGATGGGCGAACCTGTGGTCAGCATCTCCACACCTGGCATCCTATCGTGGGACGAGTTCCGGAGCTTTTGGATAAGCTGGAGCGGAGGTGGTGTGCAGGTAGGACATTCCATGAGTGAGGAATGACTTAAACAGTGTACTGATGTTTTATTTGGTCACAGATTTTAATAATCGATATTTGGATGAGTGAGAACTTTGAGGGAGGAATGAATGAGCCAGAAATAGAAAAAGAAAGTGTGTTGGGTTGGCTGAGGACTAGCTGTGGGCACTGGATTAGGAGTACTGGCCCAAAGCCCCAGGATTTCTGTGTGAGCGTTTACTGGCGCCTGGGCAAAAGGGGCTTCTCTGAGAGTGTGTATGTGTGTCTGTTGGCGTGTTCTGGCACACTGGCTTGGCACACAAACTGGGTTTTAATGGCATACTTGAGTGAGGTCATGCTTGGTTGGCTGATGTCCCTGTGGAGCCAATGCCTTGCTAACACTGGCGACCAGAGTTTATGTCCATTATTGGACTGACAGTGCTCACCATTAGAAATACTTAAACTGAGTATTTCTTGCATAGCACCTTTGTTTCCATATAGCTGTTTTGATTGGGTACTTTTTTATTGATTTCTGTGAATGAGGGGTAAGATGAAGGGACTAGATTTTGCCAAGGCGTGACTATCACTTTTTATGAGAGCCCAGCAATACTAACTTGTAATATTCTTCAAATTACTTTTTAAGGAGAGCTTAATTGGCTTCCTGTGTGTTATTATTAAATTGAAGTGGAGTCCGGTTTGTTTCATTTCATTTGAATGAGGCCATGCTTGTTTCTGACACGGCAGGAACTAATTGCCTCCTAATTTTGCCAGGATGTTGCCGATGTGAACAATCTGGAAAACATTGTGTTAAGAGGCTTTTAGGGGCTCCGAATCAAGCAAAACACTAAACAACTGCGTAGTTCCTATTTGGACCTATTCGTTTATTGTATTGTCATGGTAACATCAGTCTATCTCTGATAGGTGGGTTATGGTTTGGAACCATCCACTGAGTCACTAATCATGAAGTGGGCCGGGCCCCTACCAGCGCAGGTACACCACATTGGTTTCTCCACGGGGTGGGGCTCAGTGGGAGAATTCAAGATATGGCGCAAAGAAGACGTAGATGAGAACCACAACGAGGCCTTCACACTGGGAGTTCCTCACAATGTGGTGCCAGGCTCAGAAAGAGCTACTGCCTCCATGATTGGTAAGAAGGGTTTGTTTATTCTGTAGATCAAGACATCTGGCTCACAAGCATTTCATGATTTAAAGTGTAAATTCTTAAATCAAGAGTGCATAAGTAAACCCACACTCTCTCAGTCTTCTAAATGCATAACTTTCATAACGCTTGCATACATTTGCTTCATAGTAATAACTAAAATATCATAAGTGAAGAGTTACCATAATATTTAAGGTGTTAAATCCACTGGTATCTAAAAGTCAGTGTTTTTTTGCCCTGTTTTGTCCCAGGGGATGTTATGGGTCCTACTCTCAATAATCTGGACAAACTCCTCCGACTGCCTTTTGGTTGTGGGGAGCAGAACATGATCCATTTTGCACCGAATGTTTTTGTCCTGAAGTATCTGCAGAAAACTCACCAGCTTACCCCTGAGGTGGAGACAGAAGCCACAGACTACCTGCTACAAGGTACTGCTGTATGGTTTATGAATTACATCAGCTGAAATTTACTTTTTGCTCAGAAATTCAGCATTGACACCCGAATAACTCATTACCAATAAGGGGGAAAGTACATTTCAAGTAATAAAAGCAATAAATCAAACATTTTCTGAATATACAATAGTAATAAAGACTCTCAATGCACCCCACAGGATATCAGAGGCAACTGACATATAAGAGGCAGGATGGCTCCTATAGTGCCTTTGGAGAGCGAGACTCATCTGGAAGCATGTGGTAAGTTTGTGTCTTACAACATGAAGTCTAAGTTTGTTATCTTTCAACAACTTTGTTTCTTTGCTGTTTCCCCAGTCTTGCCTGTGGGCATATATAAGTAATATGCTTTTTTATGGAGTCAATAATATGTTTTTATGGAGGCATGTATTGTTGAGAGCAGCGTTAACTAGACTCATGAGTCCTAATAAGCAACCCAACTCTAGTTATTTGACTCTAGTCGTTCGGGCCCTGATTTATGTAGTTTGGGAAATTCCTTCTGATAGTTCAGAATAGATGCCTTTAGCTCCCCTGTTGCTAGCTATAGTACTCTTTCCTTATGCTGCCAGACATGTGGGAGCCTGTACAGGAAAGAAGAATTAGCTTTGGCTATTCACAAGGCTAAAAGTAGGGCACATCTTGTTTGAAGCAATTAGCCTCTTGATCCTCTGTAAACTGGCAAAATACCCTGCTCAATTTTCCATCGGTGTGCATGACACATGTTCACTTGGGAAATATGCATTAAGATGCATTTTGACTTCAAGGATGACTTAATTTTGTGGCATTACCATGGCATTACCTTCAAAGCCGTTGGCATAGAGCCCTTTGCAGGTGTTGAACCCTTATACAAATCTGGAACCAACAGTTTATTAATCAGACAAAAAGTGTTTATAAGTCTGAACAGCTCTGCCTTTGTTTCTGCTCTAGAGTTAATTATTAGCACACATCATTTAAGGCCAGGTTAACAGCAGCCTTAGCTCAGGGTTAATATGTCCCAGCCTTGGCCAGGCAATGGGAGAGGAAATTGCAGCTCATAATGAAAAGATTGGCCCTAATAACACAGTGAGTATTTAGTGTCTCCATCAGTGTTTTGGTGCCGTAGTGATGTGAGGCTCTTCGGTACTAGTCAGGTCTGTTGGAAATAGCTCTTATTGAGCTGGAATTAAGCAAGAGCAATTCATCAGAGCATTCCTAGTCACTGCCTGGAAGGCAGGCTTTAGGAAAGTGTAGAGCATTAGCATGTATTTGTGAGGGAAGGAAAGTTGTCTGTGTGCTGTACAGGACTTAGCAATCCATCCTCTGGCATCCTTCACATACCTGCAGTGTCTGGATCCAATGATAGCCACATGTGGCGGGAATCTGTGTAAGTCCTCCAATAGCCCAAATGATTCCTCAAAATCATGTAAGCTACTTGCTAATCAGGTTTGTAGTAATTAAATCAGGATATCCAAATCTTTCTGTCACAGCCTTGAACTATGCATTGTTAATGGATTATTATCACAATAATGGTCTTTGCCGTGTTGATTTCACAGAAGAGCCAACTGTTAAATGTTTTATTATACTATTTGCATCCTGGCTAACCTTACACTCTCCAGATGAGTTTCTATTGGTGATTGGATGGATCAAGGTATTCACCTGATCTAACCAGTTATTCTGGCCAAAAATGAATACATTATAATATATAATAATACGCTACATAATGTGACATTTCATCCATATTGTGCAGCCCTAGTATGTACCTCATAGAACATTTGTCCTAGCAGTTTTCTACCATGCCAACCTTAGTTAATTACTAATTGTAAGACCCGAACAAGCCTGAGGAAGCTGAGTCTGTCTCCTTCATTTCCTTGCCCTCTAAATCATGTTTACACTTCCTAGAGCCTTTCCCATGGGCCAAGCCATTATAGCCTCTGACACAGTGTTACTTAACATTATAAAAATTCCTTCAGGCCGGAGGCTCCAGCCCTGTTCCTCCTCTTGGGAGAAATAACATCCAGGGCCTGGATATCATACCCTTGTTAATGAGTGGGTGTTTGGCTTTTTTATGTAGTAACAATCCAAATGTATGCTGAAAACTTTCATTGACAAACCGGATTGCCTCATCTCTTGGCAGCTCCCAGAGGAATTTTGTCATGACATGCCATGTTGCAGCAAAGTAAGTCGGCACAGGGTTTGCGTGCTGGAATAGGGAGAGGTTGCGATGACTTATGGAGGTGGGAGCACTTGCTGTGTTAAGCGCCACACCATTGCCTTAAGCTGTTTCAGATTGTGCCTCTGAGCTCATTCTTACGTGTGTCCTGAAGTGAAGTCAGGACGTGTTTTGGAGAGAAGGGTCCAGGATAGCTGTCAGTTAAAGTAAGGAATGCTGTTCTGATACGCCGGCATGCAGAAACATACTTGATATAGTATCATATCATTCTGGATTTTCCAGATGGAACAGCTGCTGGTCCTGCAACACTGATCTTCACATTTACCAAAACAGTCCCTCAACCCCCCATCAGATGCTCTAACATCCACCAAGACCTTTTTATTTTCCAGACATTGGTTATTTTTTTATTCAAACACCAATTTAGTAACATTCGGGACGTGTTCTGTGGTCATACTGATACAAAGGCCTTAAGCAAAACACGAAGCATCCCTTTAAGTATGGTGGACTCTTTTACATCTGCAGGTTGACTGCATTTGTGCTGAAGTCATTTGCCCAGTCTCGTGGTTTCATCTTCATCGACCCAGAGGAACTGCAAGCAGCCAAAGCCTGGCTCATCAGCCACCAAAGAGAAGAGGGCTCCTACCCTGCTATGGGTAGGATCCTCAACAAGGACCTGCAGGTATGGAGCACATGCTTAAAAGCTTCAAATGACAGAAATGGGACAGGACAAGCAAATTTCTGTCATGAAATTTAACCCTGAAATGTGTTTCTTTGAAAGGGTGGGATCCATGGAAAGATCTCATTGACAGCCTATGTAGTGACAGCTCTCTTGGAGACTGGGATTACAACTGAGGTAAGTGTTTAGGATCTTTTCCTTTAGTCTAATGTACCCCAATCTATTCAGGCCCACAGTTCCCTCTAGAATTCTTCCCACTTAAAATAATTCAGTAGGTTCTTGGCACTGTCTCGCCAACCTACTCAGGCAAATACTGCCAACATGGATTGAGTGCATTCCTGATAGCTGAGAAGATGGATATTCTGGCCGGATATCAACAGTATTTTTTTCGGCTATGTGACAGAAATCTAATATGGAACCCTGCTGTCTAAATCAAAGACATTTAAAAGCTTGCAGAGACAATAGATGGAATTTTTAAATTTTCACTTTGTCCTCATTTGTTTCTGCTCAATACCAATCAGGTGTAGATCAAGCTAATTCACATAGCTTTTATTTTGAATGTCCATCTACAAAACTCTTTGTGATTTGTTTTTGTGAGGGATTTGGACTTGGCCCTGTTCCTGATCCTTTTCATCAACCCTTTGATGCATAAACTTGCCAATCCTGCGAGCTGATCTTGAGAGTTTTGCTCTTCGAAGCGCAAAAGGAATCACTTGCTTAACTTACTTCAAAGGCCAAATCCTTCCACTTTCAAATTGACTTAATGATAAGAAGACTGCCTGGATTAGCATGAGTAACTGATCAGGCATAGCATCCATGAGAAAGAGGACATCTGGAACACATGAATGTCAGTGCGGTACTACCAAACTAGTATCTAATTTTGAGAGGTATGGTAGGGCTGATTTCCTAATTTGAAGCCATTTAAGAATTTAAGCTGATTTTAATAAGTTGGTACTAGGTTTTGTGTCAATTAGCCAACTAATAAATGCACTTGATATTTTTGGACTAGTCAAGGACAGTGTCTGAAATACAGCTGTGGGAAAAACTTGGCAGGAAAGGAAAATAGAAATATTTGTTCTGTTGAGCCTAATTACTGTGTAAATACTATACGAGATGAAACCAATTGCACTACAAGCTGTATAAGACTCAGCTAAAATACAGGTGTCTTACTTAAATTAGATTGATTTTCTAATTGGCATGGAGAAATTCAGTCTTGCTATTGCTCTTAGCTTGACAAACAATTTGTTTTGTTTTGAATTGTACTGATGAAACCAGTACCCAGAAGCATAAATAGCCAGCCCCAGTTTTAAATCTTAGCAAGAAATGGGACTTATTGAAATATAACAAAACTACTCTGCAACTCCATCTGCTGCTTTTAACAAATTAGAAGTTACTACGGACATCCAGAACAAATATTTATATATGGTCATTTATAAGTCCATATATAAATGGTCGAGTACTTGTTTAAGATATTAGTTGTGTAGTAGAGATTAAAAATAATGCAACACATAGTTAGTAATTACACCAGTAAAAAAAAGAAAGCTGGGTCTACACTACATGACTTATTAAATCATAAGAAATTGGAAAACAGAACATATTTGATGCTACATTAGATTTGTGTGTATTACAAATGACACTAATAGTTCCAGCCAGTATTTTTATTGCAAACCAGTATGCTCTTAAGATTCAATATTTGTCTGCAGATTTTTTTTTTTAAATGCTGCTTGCACAAGTGTTCAGCTCCTTTAGCTTCTTCGGTTTACTTTGTAGAACCATCTTTTATTGCATTATCTGCTTGAACTCTTTTGGGTATGTTTTTACCTGCTTTGTCAGTTCATCTTGATAGATTTCCTCCTGGTTGTTGGGGGTGATCGATCGGGTGATGCTTGTGAGTTTCAAGCACTTTATTCATTGAATTGATGCGACAATTGTGGAACATTCATCTTTCACCCAGTAATAATATTCCACCCCAAAATTCAGGTGTTGAATATGTTGCAAACAACATATTCAGTCATTTTTGTCATATTATTATACTTACTTAAGTAAAATGCTTTAGATTATTTAAAGATCATTTAAAAATTTTTTTAAACAAATTAACAAAAATACAAACTGTCATCTGTAATCCAGGCAAATCTGATGAATTTATGGTTAAATGCTTTTGGAAGTCACTGTAACATTGTACTGTAATGTCTTTTCAACAAACATTCTTGTCTTTTTGCCATGAAAAAAGAGTGCACAGCATACAAGTTGGCAAAAACACCATGACATGTTTCAACTGTGGATAAGTGATTAAATTCCAAATCTCTTAATTATGACAAGACACAAAGTTGGAACTGTATCGGACTTGTTTGTGCTTTCACACACTGCAAAGCTGAGACTGAATAAAGTGTCGTATGAACTGGCAAGCTGACATGAATTTATAAAGATTGTTCAGCAGTTCTTCAGTCACCATAAATAAATGTTTCTTCACTTTTTTTCCATTCATTCTTATCTGGTTCATTAGCTTTTCTCTTAATCATTGATAGAGTTACATCGCTGACCATCTCAGGCTTCAGTTTCCCGCCTCACTCCTTTGATTATCCTTGCCAGTTTCTGACCTGACCTTACTTAAAATTGTTACATTTTTATGAAAAGGGAAACTCAAGTTAAAATTGAGTCAGAGGAAATCTGTGGAAACATTTAATTGTAATTTTATTGGGTAATAAGAACATATTGCTGCTTCTTGACATACACTGAGGTAGATCAAACTAGTTTGTCCCACAGATGGAAGGTATTTGAAGGCCAAGTGAACTGTTTGACCTTGAACTCTTTGACATTTTCCTAAAACCACTTCTGAACAATATTTGCATAAGGGTAGGGCATTAGGCAGGGCAGGGTCACTGCAATTAGGAGAATCGTTGCTGTGAAGGGTTTGTACTTGGTCTGCGGCGATGTTTAGAGATGTGCTATGTGTCAAAGTAACATCTATACAAATGCCAGGACCCAAGGTTTCCCAACAGAACACTGCCCAGAGCATCACACTGCCTCTGCCAGCTCACCTTCTTCCCACAGCACATTTTAGTGCCATATTTACCCCAGGACATGATGCTCATGCATTCCACATGATGTACAAGAAAACATGAATCATCTGACCAGACGGACTGGCTTTCTCTTCACACACGCATCAGTGAGCCTCGTGTGCCCTTGACCCTGTCACCAGTTTATCAATACTTTCTTGGATCACTGTTGGAAGGTATTAACCACTGCACACCATGAACTCGGGTGTTTTGGAGAAGCTTTGACCCAGTTGTGTAGCCATCACAACTTGGCAATTGTCAAACTCACTCATCCATTTTAAGGAGATCAGTGGTATAAATGCTGTGACTGATCGGTGTAAGAGTATTGTTTCCTTATAGCAAAAATTTTTTTGCAGGAGGAGAAACTAGCTGTGGCCAAAGCTAAGACCTTTCTGGAGAGTAACACATACTCTGCTGATGACCCATACACTACAGCCCTCTCTGCATATGCTCTTGCACTACTGCGAAGCATCTATGCGCCGCTGGCCCTACGACGCCTCAACCACATGGCTATCACCCAAGGTATTCCAGCAATGTGCGCTGGTACAAATTACCTTAATATGAACTTTTCAACATTCCAATTTTAAACTTAGAAGGCACATTCCGGTGGTCATCAATCCCTTGTGCATTATTTAAGCAGATAGCTTTTATGAGCTATTCGTCTCCAAGGGTCTTTACGATTTGTTTTATGTGCCCTGAGCATCCTGACTTCAAATGTTCCAGTATATTCCTGTGGTTGTTTGGATGAAACAAGCCATTTAACTTATCCAACAAACTTCAGCAAAGTAATTTTGGTCAGAAATAGTGCAAGCCAGTTTTAGTTATTGACTATTATTCAACTATGTGTACACAGATGGCTTTACTCACTGGAGTCTTACTGGTAGCACGGTGGCTGACGAGGACACCTTCATGGGTTTTAATGACGGCCTTTCCCAGTCAGGTATCAATCCAGTCATCACTCCATATCCATATCCTCACTTATTCATTAAAGATATATCACAGCATACCAATTCTAAGACACTGTTTTATACTGCCATTGTACAAAACACAATGGCAGTAACAATTTGAAGGTGCAATTCTATTTTCAATGTTTCTGTATGCATGCTGAGAACTTTAGTATGGTATGATATGGAACTTGAGTATGGTCTGATTTTCTTTGCTTTATAATGAGCTATTTTAATCACATTATGTAAGATGTCCATATAAAACTCTTACCACTGAATACTGTTAATCTACAGGAAGATGGAAAGTCAAAAAATGTGTACATTCTCCACAAATTTACAATGTAAATTTACAAGCTGCTTCTTTTTATGTTAATGTGTGACCATTATGTTACTTTACTTCAGATCCGATTTGTTAAAGAAGCAGATTAAATGTGTTTTTTCTTCTCATGTCTGATCCTGCTTGTGTTGGCTCGATACCGATATTGGGTATCAGACCAGTGCGGTTTATAATATCGACTTTTTAATATTTTAATATTTTTTACATTTTAATATTATGTAAATCTAGAACTTCTTTTTATTTCAGTGGTGTCAGCAGAAGTGGAGATGACAGCTTACGGTCTGCTCACTTACACCCTGATGGGTGACGTAGCATCTGCGCTTCCTGTAGTCAAATGGCTTTCTCAACAAAGGAATGCACTTGGAGGTTTCTCCTCAACTCAGGTATCAAAAAGTGCCAAGAATTATTTGAATTCCTAATTACTACTTTGAAACCTCCTTAAAAGTCGAAGAAATTCCCATGTTACAGGATACATGCGTAGCCCTGCAAGCACTATCGGAATATGCCATTTTATCCTACGTGGGAGGTGTGAACCTGACCATCTCGCTGGCCTCAACCAATCTGGACTTCCAGGAGACCTTTGAACTTCAACGGGACAATAAGAAGATTTTGCAAAAAGCTGTGGTAAGTAAATCCCTCACACCTGGCCACCCTGCTGTACCAGCTGTGTAGTGAAGTCATCATACTGGAGTTTTGGCACTTGATACCAATACCATTTAAATGACATGATTCTCAATACCTTACTTGAAACCACACAAACAAAGAACTCACATTCAGCGTATCGCCAAACATATATGCGGGATTGATCAACAAACGTTCTGTTTGAAATGATCAGTGACATTGACAGGCCGTTTTTTCACATAGATGTTAAGTTTAAGGGGTCGCCACAGCGGATCAGCTGTCTCCTTTCCCTTCTATCCTCTGCATCTTCCTCTTTCACACCTGCCTGATCGTCCTAGATTGATAACTTCTTAAAGGCAAAGTATTTCAGTGTGTGAGTTTTGCTGTTTTTGATTAAAGTTATTTGTGAAGTCAGTATGGAATAGGACCAAAATACGTTTTTTTTCTGTTACCCTTTTTTTGCCTTAAATTATATTTTTATGCTGACCTTGCTCTGAGGTGTAGGGGTTGCAACATGTCAACAGCTTACACATAACAAGATTCTTTAAAGTACAGTGTTGTTTGATAAATATAATATCATTTAGATTACAATTTTTGCTTACTTTTGGTTATGTGTGTAGAGGCCGTTGTCTCTTCAGAGGTTTTCTGAAGGGGTCTTCAAGTTAGTTCTATCTAACTGTGCTTCAACTAAACTAGAGATTATTTGCACCTGCCTCATTCATTTTGAGCAATACTTTCCATTCTCTCACCCTTCTGATTCTGCCCTTTCTCTTGCATTTTATTCATCCTTTTTCTGTCTCCCTTAGATCCCTAGTATTCCCACAGGGCTGTTTGTGAGTGCCAAAGGAGAAGGTTGCTGTCTGATGCAGGTACGTCTTTGTCCTCCTTCTTCATTGGATTTATTATGTTCTCTCTAGCAATGAATTCCTCCGTAGGGACATCCAGGTCCATTTCCATGACTCATCCAGTGCTAAATGTCCAAATTCCTGAATGGAAATTGCTGAGATCTGGTAAACCTTTGGCAATTGTACTATAAGAGTATGTTCTTTCCCAATTACTTACCCCCTGGACAGGATGCTGTTTTCCCAATACCTTGTCCTCCCAAAACAAAAGGCTCTTTCAATCCAGGGCCTAAAAAACAACAGCCTGGTGTATTGCCCCAGTGCCCGGATGCTGTGTGTTGAGCTCAGGATAATTATGATGAAAAATGTGAATCTTAGGAGCCCATTCCACTGATAAAAAGAAGTGAAATGTATACACAAAGTTAGTTATTTCCTTCTGTTGTTATTGGGAGGGAAAGTAATTGCCTGTGTAATGGAGGTGCCTGAATCATCTTTGTTTCCAATTTATAGTTAAAATTGTAAGGCATATTCTGAAAATAAGTAGGATGTGCCTATGTGTGATCCTTTCAGACTGACATTGCCTTAGGCTCGGAGGGAGGGATTGTACTGTAGTCTTTAATCACACACAAGGAAACCACATGAAAGAAGCTGTGTTTGGTGTTCAACTCTTGAACACCAAATGTCTGTGTGTTGGCATATGTGTAAAATCAGCATATTTTCCAACATTTCCCTAAAATCATATGTAATCATGTATCATATATTAAATGCATTTGTACCAGTCCAGCAAGCCACTGCCATTTATATTACAAAAGTATTTCCCTCTCTCCCTTTCTCTCTTTCTCTCTCTCTCTTTCTCTCTTTGTCTCTCACTCTCTATTTTCAGATCGATGTGACTTATAATGTCCCCGATCCCGTAGCTAAGCCAGCTTTCCAGCTGATGGTGCAGCTGAAGGAGCCCCGACACACTCCGGTGTCCTCCTCATGGCATTTGTCCTCTCGTTCCCGCTCACGTGCTGATAACCGCTCGGAGCAGAGTCGCACCCGCAGGGCCCCAGTCGAGGATGAGGACCCCGCTGGCCACCAGGACCACCTGGACTACCGCCTCACCCTGGAAGCCTGTGCCAGGTATGGCAACACACATTGGTCCTGTCTCATGAACTTTAAACCGACCATAACCTTGATGGCCTCTTGACCACAGACCATAACCTTGATGGTATTCATCATTTGTTCACATTACAACACTTATTACTTAATTCCAGTTCCAGAACTATATTTCTGTTGACAGTTCACGTTCAACTATAGTTGACAGTTCACGTCCAGGGAGCGTCAAAAGGTTGCGAGACAAAAGTATTGGGAAACCGCAGCGAGGTGAATGGGCCCCCTTGTGTGAAAACATCCAGAAAAAATATATTTATTGCCACAAAAAAGCAAAAAATTAAGGATATTTGCATTATTGTGGGAATTTCCCCATAAAACTAGTTAGGTTCTAAAAAAAAAATCTGTGTATGACTGAATCCGCGACTCCTGATCCACGTAAAATGGATCCGTTTAAGACTCCTAAACCAAGGCAAAGTGTCTGGCCCGGTTTACACTGGCAAATGTACTATGTATGACTGAGATGGCTTAAACAAACATCAGTAAGCCTGTAAAAGGGTTATGAGTCACACATTTGTGTGCCTCATATGTAGCTAGATATGTTTGAATATATTGCTGATCAATAGAGTTCAGTGGTTAGTGGTGTGAGGAAGTAAGTCTGTGTTTTGTAGTTGTTTGGAGGCAACTGCTCATAGTATATAGTTTAAAATAGGCAGGAACAGTATGTGCCATCATTGTTTAGAACTGTGAATCTTTTTGCTGAAGGCTCATATGACTTTCATCTTTAGCAGAAAAGAATTAAAATATATTTTATATAATTGAAATGCCAAAACATAAACCATCAATTCTAAACACAGCTAAGGATTAGACCTCTATATAGTTATAAACACATGCACTTATATCATTGTTCTCATATCCGTAATACTGATGGTAAAAAATTACTTCAGACCTCAGACATCCTAATTTAACCCATTAATGTGATCCCACTTCACATTGTACCACATGGGCGTATCTGATCACCATAAACCACTGAAGATCTCCTGCCTGCACCCGATGACTCTGAGGTCAGTTTTGTCACCACAGTCACATGTATTGGATGATTTTCCAGTCTGATTTGAAAAGCTTACAAACCTGTGGCACTTTAACCCTGTAGTGTGAGTGCAGTCAAGATTCCTGCTTAGATTTGCTGGTTCTTAGGTATCAGTAAGACCGTCGATTCTGATCTCAAACCAGTAGCTTGGCCTCATGTTCTCTGCCTGTCCATAGGTGGCTACATCCCGGCTCCTCCAACATGGCTGTCCTGGAGATACCTCTGCTGTCAGGCTTCCGTGCTGATGTTGAGAGCTTGGAAAGAGTAAGACACACATACTCACAGTCTTGGTGAACTTGGGCATAGAGAGGATGTGTAATATTGTGAATCTCTCCCACGCCATTGAATCTTTGATATTTTGTGACACACACACACACACACACACACACACACACACACACACACACACACACACACACACACACACACACACA
>JBBJLR010000040.1:10872577-10883071 GCA_037577145.1 Brachypetersius gabonensis | reverse complement strand
TGTGTGTGTGTGTGTGTGTGTGTGTGTGTGTGTGTGTGTGTGTGTGTGTGTGTGTGTGTGTGTGTGTGTGGAGGAAGCCTGGCTTGTGCAGGCTTGCTGCTTGCCTGTGTCTTGCTGCAGCCCTAAGATAAACCCTGCACAGTCGAAACACTCCCCCTGCTTACACACTCTGCAGCTGCTGAAGGATTCTTCTCCACCGCAGTCATGACCTGTTGCATAAATGCAACTTGCTTTTAGGCATCACGCTTTCTGTAATGTGCAAAACTAGGAAAGATGGGATGATTCCTCACATGCACATAAACACAAATGAACCATAAACAAGAATAAAAACAATGACTGTATTATTTAAGTCAACAAAACAAGTATGGTGTTTATAACTTACCCTACTCTTGCTAGTTTCACTTCTTCAGTTTGTGAATTAAATTATAATGAAACCTAGATAAAGGTCAAATTTAACGCATGTCAGTCATCACATTGAAACCTGCTTAATAATGTGAAAGTCACCTTCGGGCTGCCAAAACAGCTCAGATCCATCAAGTCATGGACTCCGCAAGCCCTCTGAAGATGTGCTGTGGTATCTGGCACCAAGACATTGTTATCAGATCCTGTAAATTGCAATCTGGGGCCTCCCTAGGTTGGACTAGTTTGTCCAGCAAGTCGCCCTGGGAGGTTGCGTGAATTGAGATCTAGGGAATTCAACCATGGGGAGGCCAGGTCAACAGCTTTAACTTTTTGCCATGTGGCTGGGTGCACTGTCCTGCTGAAAGTCTCCACTGGCATTAGGGAACATTGTTGCCATGAAGGGGTCTGCTTGGACAGCAACAATTTTTAGGATGGTGGTATGTGTCAGATGACATCCAAAATGAGGGCCAGCACAAGGTTTATTAACAGAACGTTGCCCACAGCATGATTCACATGGAGCATCCTGGTGCCATCTCTTCCGCAAGTGATCATCGTCTTTTGTCAATGTGACCATTTTTCTGCTTTCAACATATTGACCGCAACAACTGATAAACTTGCTGCCTATTATATCCTACCCCTTGATGGATGCCAAGATAATCAATGTTATTCACTTCCTCTGTCAGTGGTTTTAATATTAAGGCTTTTAGATTAGACATGCGATTAGACACCTGTTTATGATCTTGGAGCTCCCCCTGCAGGCCATATGTAGAACTGTCTGATGACATGCTGTGAAGTGGAACAAAAATGCCCTTATGGTGGATAAAGGTGGATATCAGCCAAAACACATTTACCATAGATGTATTTTTTGAATGAAGGTGAAAGTATTAATCTGGCCTCTGCTTTTGTTGATGTGACATTGTGGGAGATATGTGTTGCTGTTATGTTTTAGGAGAGGAGGAACGGGACTCCATGGAAGAAGTGTCCTACTACTCCTATGAGTACGATATTGATGTGGATCCAGAGGAAGAGGAGCAGTTGGGGATGACGGGAGAGGGAGAGGAAGCTGTCGAAAAACTGAGGCCTTTGGACAGACAGCCCCTCACAGTGGATACAAAGGACTCACCCGAACGATGGTGAGCTGTGTGTGTCCAGTTTAATATTATTTTGTTTCAAATATTGCATGAATTGTTTTAAAATCCCTTTTTTAATATCACAGTTCATTATTTTAGTTATTTTTGTGATCTTCAAGTTTGAGGCAAATAACATAACGTTTTGACCACAGAACAGCAGCCCAGAGCCCAAACTTGGCATCTTTTTCTTGGAAACATTTTCATATGTGGCTCCATGTAACATGAGATGCTGCTTGTGATTGCCTGTGGTTCTACATTGTGCTATCAGCCAAAACCCTGTTTCAAACTTGAAAAAAAAATTTCTAAACCACTTGTTAAACATTTGATACGAAGCTGTGTGTATAGTCAAACAACCACATCTATCCCAAGTCAGTATACCCCTCTATCCACCCGTGCAACTTCAGAAGAGAAGCTTTCCGTTAATAATTAGACTGATCTGAGGATGAGCAATAATCCAGTCAAAGAACGAATGGGAAAGCATGACATGTAATCAGCCTCAAAGGCTCCCAAGTTGTTTTATGCCATCTAAGCGATCAAGTAAATAGTCCTCACTCTAAATACACAACTCTGACTGTCAAGGTGTTTCTGTGTTGATCATTATATGCATCAGATTGTATTTCTGAACAGCTATTTGGAGGGTTAGCTAATGTACTGCCAGTTAAAAGCTCTTTAAAAGATACTTCTGTTAGTTTTATTGTAATGTTTGTGCCTTTGCAAAGTGCTTGCGGCACCGTCACACCAATCACTAATTCACCCCTTTCTCTCTCTCTCTCCCTTTTTGCTTTTTCTAACAGAGAACTTATCCACGTGGCAGTAAAGAGGAACGCACATTGTATATTCTCTGTGAAAGTGGTTGTGTGAAAGGAGAGAGTAAGAAGAAAACGGTTACCCAAGTCTGTTGGAAGAAGATGGCAGTAACATGTTGTGTGTGTGTGTGTGTATGTGTGTATGTGTGTGTGTGTGTGTGTGTGCGCGCGTGTTGGAAAAAGAGATCTCTATCCATCTCTGTCTTTACATACCGCTGTCTTTCTACTATTGGTTGCCCTGTCTTTTCTCACAGTTAGTTACCGTAGCTCTTTATACAGTATTGACCGATATTACGTTGTCTCATTGTAATCTTCTTGTAATCTGGTTTGAATAGTCCAGTATTTATGTTTGTAAGTATAACTGAGTTTTTAAAAAATTATATTTTATTGTTTTGTTTTCTGTCTGTGGTATTTATTTGTAGCTAGTGCCTTTGTTTCCTATGGTTATTTCTTATCCTCCCCTCTTCATTTTCCTCCCTTTCCCTGCTGTTTTCCACTCTCGTTTTCACCCGAATACAAAATGATCGACAGCCCACTGCCCGTGCAGGCCTTACATTAAAACACTGAGGTGTTTGACTACTATTATTAGATAATGGATTCTTCCTATTGACAACAACCGGAGAAAGTAGTTGCTTTGTGGAAAGCACAGAGGGAGCAGCTGTAATGACTAACCACAAAATAAGCTCAGTTTCAAGCTCATCCTGGAAACCAGTACCTGTTTTTACACTGTATAAACCAGTATAAGTCAGTTACAGTCACAGTCCGTACTTTGTAATACAGACAGGTTTGACTGTACCGTGCATAAGCTGTTTAAAATTCAGTACTATGGACTACTGGCCGAAACTCAACAATGAAGGTTTCAAGAATTGGCTCAATTTGAATCGAATGTAACCCCAGTTTCTTCAGGTACATTCTTTTTTTTTTTTTTTTTTTTTTTGGAAAAGAATAAGAAAATAAACATTGTATACAAAGTTTGACTGCTGCGTTTCCTGTCTTTCTCCAAACTTCACTGACTTTTCAGAATGTGGAGATGAATGTGGTGAAGGGAGGAGCAGGTAAACCTGTCTGTTTAAGAAGGTGCAGGGCGGTGGGGGGTGCTTTGAAGTGCCGTTTGAGTCTCAATAGAAACTTCTGGCAGTTGCTGGCTGTAATTGAGCATTTTCAGAGTTCGGGGGAGGGTTTGAAAGCACAATGGATATTGCAGAGTGCATATGGGATACAGAAAACCTCTACCATTACAAAAATCTGATTACATTTATTATGCTTCTAAATTCAGTGTTTTATCATCCTTGAATTTGATTGTTACACTTAATATACAAATGTTAATAGATAATATAGATACAAATGTTGATTGATGCAGTATGACGCATTTTATACCTTTGTATAGTGTATATAGAGTGTATTTTATATTTGTGTAAAAAAGGGCCGCTTTGTCTCAGTGCAGTCTATGTTGGCCTTGCGGGTCATGCACCTTTATGACATTACCGTTAGGCCGGTGTGGTATCAGCCTTGTTAACCCTGAGCTTAGGTTACTTCCATGGTTGCCAGCCACGACTTAGAGTGTATTAATGTTTAACGTGTGTTTACTGCTTGTGGTTCTGCTGCATATGTTCACTTTGCATAGCTGCTGGAAACCTTTCATTTTTTCCAGGGTCACTGGAGAGGCCAATATTTTGAAACATCGAAACACAACATAAAATCAAAGTGATTTTCCCATTGTTTGCCGTTTTTGACCATTTTAGCACCACTGAATGGCCTTCATCAGCAGTAATATAAAACATAGGAACACTTGTTTGTAGAAACCCTGACATCCATGCCTGTTTGTATGTATTAATATGTGTGCAACTTCTTCCAACTTTTTTTCCGAGGCTTTGCAGGGGGGCCCCCTATCATCGGGTCTCTCAGGCAACCTCATGCTCTGCTGAAGCTGATAGTCCAGCCTGCTCTGATGAGCATGGCTGAGGGAATGAAAGGGAAAGGGCTGAGAGGAGGAGCACTGGAGAGGTAGCGTTACACTAGTCAGGATTCAGGTGATGACACTTTTACTAAACACTCCCTTTGTGCTTCTGAAATACTTGCCTGTACACTTGATGGGCCAGACTGCAGCAGACTGAGGTGACCACTTACCTTCGCATACAACTCAAGTCTTTTCACTAGCGATGTGTCTGCATGGCAGGTAGAAGAAAGTCTGTGTGATGTAAAGGGGAATATTTCTTCAGTATAGGATCACACAGCTGTGTGGATGATCTCTAGAGCAGACGGCAGAGAGTGGCTTCATTACTTCTGTGGGTGAGAAGATCCTGGCTCTCTCAGAAGCTTCATCTTTTGTTAGTCTAGACGTAAAAGTTAAAATTATTTACTGTCATAGAATGATCTTCTCTGTCACCAGTCCTGAGAGCAATTAAGAATATGAGCAGTACGGAGAGAAAGCGGCCCATCATCACAGGCAGGGAGAAAGGTAAGTCACTTTATAACAGTATTTAGTTCAATGTGTTATATCTTCTGTTATAACCAACAGATTCTTGGCACAGTGTATCTTTTTTTTTATATACAATTCCTGAAGATATTTTACAATAGCTTTGTTTTTAAAACTAGAAAAATTCAATTGTCTTTCTCCCAGTCTTCAGAGCTTCCCTCTGCCCCTCAAAGAAATATTGCCTGCTACAACATGCAGACGTTGATGCAAAAGAATGTTTCAGCCTCTCCACAGACTCCTGAGACATTTTTAGGCTGATAATGCATAGTATTTTACTCATTGGGTTAGAGTGGACAGCAAGATGCACTCTTCTAACATCTCTCTAATGCACTCTTCACTGGCACGTTTATGGATCCCTGAATATAAAATAGATTTTGGAACATGGTTATGTGGATTTGCTTGCATTTAGCCTAGTAGTGAGCACTGATGTTGAACCAAAAGGCCTGTGGCCACTTGCATAAAACAAGTGAGATAAATTTAAAGCTGTGAATTTAAATAGAAATGTTGAACTTATCAAACTCTAAATTGCTTAAACCCACTTTGTGTACAGGAAGCATGGTCCTGCTAAAACACCCTAAACTGTTCCGTTTAATAAACTGACTGTCAGACTGGCAGATTCTGATTTATGGATGAAATTGCTGAAAACCCTCGTCTTTCTGCTAGCAAAGTTAACACTAGAATAAATGCAAACAAACATGAAAGCAGTAGAATGATCAAGAACACAGGTTCAGTTCCAGATTCCTCCTCGGTTCCTCCAGCCGTTGTTTGGATTTGTGAAATTCCGCCAGCAGCTCCTGATTTAATTTAATGAAGGACTGATAGAGTCAAACCAGGTTTCTGATTAAATATTGGTCTTCCATGAGAAAAGCATTGATATACTGAACATAAAATCACTTTCCTGTATAATGTTTGTATTTATTCCTTTTTGTTTAATCTACAATATTGTCTTTTGAATGTGGTTAAAATACACTTGCTGCTCAACTTAACAGTTAATATTTTTGGAGGTAAAGTACAGTGCTATTTAACAGCTGACAGCTTCACACTTACATGCACAGTGCATTAGGACAGTCTTTAGGTTGGTGTTTTAGATATGATCCCTGCGAAATATAAGTGATGTTGCATTTATTCTTACTGTTGAATTGCTGTTTAGGCTTTTATTACATTGTGTGATGCTGTTTAGGAAAGTGAACTTCGCATGGATTATTAAGAATCTTCAAGCTTTGTTTTCTTTTAGTAAATGCTATTCACATTTTGTTAAAAGGGCCTGGACCTGGTCGCTATGCCCTCCCATCAACCATTGGCTTTATAAGCCATGACTTTACCAAGTCAACGAGTCCTGCCTATTCCTTCCACAGACGGATGAGTGAGAACAGTGAGTAATGTCAGACCTGCATCAGCGGCATGATCAATAATTTAATCTTCTGCATTGTTTTAGTAGTCAGCTGAACAACTTCTGTAAATGTATGGCAAAGCTACCATGCATAGACAAGTGCTGTGAAACTCAAACATTGCATGACCTAGAGACACTAGGGGGAGACCCTTCTTAGCACTTCCAGTCTGGTCATCCCCAATCAATCCCTAGGACTGGTTTTTAAAACTAAAAAAAAAAAAAAAGTATTCATGTGAATAAAATGTATATGAAAATAAACTTAAGTATTGGAATTTGTTTCTTGCTTTGTTTACCTGAAATGTAAAACAGTATTTGGTTTATTTTGTTCCAGTGTATCATGTGGATTCCAGTCCAGGGCCCCAATATCATGTTGATGCAAAGATCACTCGATTTGGTAAGGATGGCAGCCCTGCCTATTCCATACTCGGCAGAATGTCAAGTCCAAGTAAGTATTTATTTGAGCTTTTGTTAAACAGGACATGTTGATTACTAATGACCTCTTAATATCAAGAAACATCTTTTAGCAGTGGCAGGAGAGCCTTTTACTGAGGGACTGCTGAATACCTGTTTAGGGAATACCATTGTTAACTCATTTAAAACCTGCTTGTAATTTGTAGAGAGAATATTCAGGACCCCAGGACCAGGTGCATACAGCCCAGAAATAAACACCCACTGGAGACCTCCATGCTACACAATGGGCTATCGTACACCTTACCACTCAGTGGACACTGTACCTGCTCCAAACAGATACACTCTACCAGCTCTTATGGGTTCTAACATACTTACTAAACCTGCCAGTGCCAGCTACACAATCTCCGGAAGATTCAAGTCTGGGGGTCACGCAGAAGACCTGTCAAATACACCAGGCCCTGGAAGATACAACCGTACAAACCCCAATGTGTACCTCCCACGAAAGCCAGCATTCTCCATGTTAGGAAGACATAACAGCAGACCAAGTGAGGCTATACTGGGGCCTGGACCTGGAAGTCATAATCCAGAGAATGTGACTGTGCATAAACCTCAAGCACCTGCTTTCACTTTGGGCTTTAGGCACTCTGAATTTGTTACCCCCTTAGTAGTAGACATACAAGACTGACTGTTCATCATGAACCAACAAGACTCTGCTTGAGGCACAAAGTATTCCCTTTTTAGAGTACACTTTGAGCATTACCTCTCCTGTAATATAAAAGAGAAATTAAATATGTACAAATTACCAATCTGTCATCCATAAAAAGGTATTTATTTTTTTACACAAATACATTTATCAGTCTACATATTACATATTCAGAGCAGCTGACAACCAAACTTATATCTCCATCTCTCAAATACTTATACATACTTGCTGGTTTTAGTTCACCAATACAAATCAGCATGTCAATATCAACATCTTCCAAACTGTGTCACATGTTCTCACCAGTAAGACTTGGAGATAGCATGAAATTCCACCCAACTTTTCATTACATGACCTTAGTGTAGATCAAAGTCACTTCTGTACACAGGGGTCTGGCCTTTCCCCATAAAGTTCCATCTGGGCCTTTACGATTACACCTCCAAATTTAAGGGGAGTGTGAGGGGGTGATGTTCTGTAACATTTCAATACCATAGATCTGCAAATGATGAGCCTTATATACAACCCAAAACACATGGAAAGAAATGCACATAGTGTAAAGCTGACCACATTCATCCACTTTAACTTCGAAGGTCATCTTCTGGTTTTTCTTCCTCCTTCTATCCTCTTCATTCCTTGGGAAGAGGTCTTCGGAAAAGGAGTATGTGGGGTTCTGACAAGACATAGATAGACTCAATTTCTGGAATTGTAACTAGATTTTGTAGCCATGACAGTACAAAAAATGGTCAATAATAGCAATAATTAGCATCTATGTTGGTAAAAAGAAGGCAGTATTCGATTTAAACCAAACTCACCTGGCTTATGAATCATGTAATGGACCCAGCCTTGGCTCTGCTGCACCCCTAGTCCTCGCCACTCTTCCTCAGACATTAAATGGGAAGAAGGCACCAGCTTGGATATTTGTTTTGGCAGCATGACGTGTCTATATGTTAAATCAGAAAATAGTTAAAAGTTATGTCAACAATTGCCCTACTCATCTTTAAGTTTTCTCTGCACCAAAACACTCACCTCAAGCTTATTAATGATTAAGAGAAAAACGCAAACAAACCAGGGTTTTACCCTAAAGGTTACCCAAAACTGTATTTCACATGTCAAAACAGATGAAAAGCTCCTACAAAAACAAGCTAAAAGTAGCTAGAAACAATATTAACACCATCTAAACAAGCTCTATTTCATTACCTTTGCCCGCTATACTTTTAATAAAGGCCACTTTACACCTAGCTGTGTATCTACTTAGCTAGATATGTACTTACCTAGTTACCCATCTACTAAGTACGTGAACATAATGTAACATAACGAAAAGTAGATTACGTGAGATAGTTCACCAAAATGTACTTGGTTAAGCAGGGACTAGACATTTATGTGCATCCAGACCTCTAAAGGCCTGAGGTATGACATTTTAAACAGTCGTGCAGAACTAGAGCATGTTTATTTGGTAAGGTTCAAATCTAACCTACACGAAACAAAAACAGCTCGCTATATCTGTTAGCACCTTGACGAAAACGCCCAATAACGGCTTGAAAAGTGTCTTTAATAGCCTACCTGTATTCAAACTCGTCATCGGTGTATTTGTCGGAATAGTAAATCTGTTTCTTCGACATTTTTCACAAACTAACTCCCTGGAAACCGAAAATAAAGAACGTAAGCAAGGTTTAAGAAGCTCCTGTAAACTGAGCCGCGGTTTTTCACCTCCTGATTTTGAACAGCAACGGTCCCTCTTGGTGTTCTGATTGGTTGAGCGGTGCACACGTGACCAATCTTTCGCCCCGCCCTTCTAAGAGTGACAGCGAGACATACTTGGCAACTACACTAAATGGTTAAAAGTATTGGGACGCCTAACCATGAATTTTGAATTTTTGAGAAATCTTTCTGAGTGAATGCTGTGTGTACGTCACTGAGCTGAGCTGCAGTAACAGTCTCATGTAGACAATACAGGAACATCTCAAATCTCAAGCAAAGTCTCAAGTTCGAGTCCCTAACCCTAAACTTTGCATCATAAAAAATGGTAACAGTAATATAGTCAATTTAGATTATAAAGCAGCAAATGGTAAATTAACATTGATGTCTTTTTGAGTTATAAAGCTCAGTATTAAATCAATATCCAGTCATTTGGTGTTCAAATCAAAGCCCCATTTTCAAGTCATGTATGTGCGCCATCAAATATAAGATACACACTATAAGGAAAAATGTATTGGGATGTCTGACCCTTACACCACCAGGGCCTCTAAAGACAGTGAATTCAAATACATAGATTTTAATATGGAGTTGGTCCCCCCTTTGCAGCTAAAACAGCTTTCACTCTTCTTGTTTCTGTGTGCGGGCCTGTGTTTATGGACCTTGCTTTGTGCACTGGGACACAGTCACAGAAATACAAAATAAGGAACAATACACTATATGGGTAAAAGTATTGGGACACCTGACCGTTACATGAATGGGATTGCATTCAAATACATATACTTTAATATGGAGTGGGTCCCCACTTGCAGCTATAACAGCTTCCACTATTCTTGAAAGGCTTAAGAAAAAGGTCCATAAAGACATGGTTGGATGAATGCACTAAAGAGGCTAAAGTTTGCAAGGTTTTGTTGTTTGTTTGTTTGTGTGTGTGTGTGTGGGGGGGTGTTTTATTTCTAAGTTTAAGTGGAGGTGAGAGAGCTAGAGAGCATATGGCTCACCAGAAACAGGGTGGGAACATGTAGAAAAGACAAAGCTTAATGAGATAACACTGTTTTCTTTAAATGCCAGTGGTGATAGCAAATTGATTTATTGGTTATATATTACTTTCTTGGATTTTTTTTTCATCTTGTATTTAACGGAATCATCCTAGAGTGTGTGTGTGTGTGTGTGTGAGTGTGTGTGTACACATAAATAAATATATGCTTTCTTGGATTATTTTTGTTTTGAAGAACAGTTCTTCAGGCTTCCCAAAGGACTTTCAAAGGCTCTCATTTAGTCAGTACCAGATCAGTTTCAGAGTAATATCTTCTTTGTTAAGCCTCTCGGTGACGTACATATGAATAGCTTCATCTAACTGAAGACCTAAACCAGTGAAGATGTAACGTTGACCATGTTATATATACGTATATATACACTACTCACAGTAAGTTAGGGATATTGTTATTTACATGAGTGCTTGTCCTATTTGCTCTGAATTTTAATGA
>JBBJLR010000040.1:10843751-10869234 GCA_037577145.1 Brachypetersius gabonensis | reverse complement strand
GGGTGGTTGGGGGAGGTGTGTGTGTGTGTGTGTGTGTGTGTGTGTGTGTGTGTGTGTGTGTGTAGGGTGAGGGGGGTTGGGGTGCATGTACAAACCAAGTCTGTGCGCTGATCAAATAATTTCATTTCCTAGCATTGCTTTCTCGCCCTGATCTGCTAATGGCTCTCACTTAGGTAAGTTCAACAAAAAGTTTCATGCTTCATCTGTCACCTCACACGTAGGTCACAGTGGAAAGAAATGATACTTTACATGGCACTCTTGTAAAATAATTTTTTTGTGGTACCATTAACTATTATGCTATTCTACACAATAATTTAAATGTGTGACAGTTACTGCAGTTGTTGTGTTACTGTAGTAATTACTGATGAGTTAGACCAAGCGTGTTTGAGCTGGATGATCTTTCAGTTTTTTGTCCAACTATTTCAGTCAATTTGGTGCTCTGACAGCATGAGGAGAGTAAAAACAGTCCATGGTAGATTACCCTCCAGGAAGGTGTACATGTGTGGTGAACCAAACCTACTTTTCTAGCTTCTGGCGCGTTTGTCATTTGTGAGTGTGAGAGGAATAAATAAATGGTGATCTAAACACAAAGAGACAGTAGTGAGAGGATGAACCTGCTCCAGACTCTCAGGAGGGCTGTGATGCCACAGAAAGTGAAAAACTGTACATTTCTGGTTACAAACAAAATGAATGTTCAGTCTGAAAGGACTCTTTTCTCATGGTAGCCTCTTCAAAATAAAGGCGCCAAACTGGGTTTTTTGGAGTGATTCCCTTTGCTTCCGTTGAGAACTTTCCAGTGAATGCAGCTTTAAAAAAATGTAAATGAGATGTGAGTGTGAAAAAGGTCCACATACTGTAAAGGTTCTTTAATTAAACACACAAGCCGTTTAGGAGTGTGTGGATGGCCTATTCAGTTTGTATTACATTCAAATAAAAATACTGTATATAAATGGGAAATCCTATTCGTATTGTGCTTTCAGTGAAAAAAAAAAGAAGATTGCTCGTTTTCTTGTTTAGTTATTTTTGTTCTGTCTCTAACATTGAGCTAAATGTTTACATTCGACTACCTCTTAAAAAGATAAATATAAAGATAAATAATGAAAATACAAGGCTGCACGTTGATAGGGATGAGCTGCATTATAAATGAGGAGGAGATAAATAAGTGTTAGGACTGTGTGTGTGTGTGGTGCTATTGGAAGATAACTGGTGAGGTATCTTTCTGTGAGAAATGGGTATACAGTTCTGTCCACATGGGGCTGAATAAGGATTTTAGGGGAGCTAATCACCCCTACACCACTGCAATTTCCTCCTGCTCCCTAGTACCTATGTCATTGTATTTCATGGATTTTTTTGATTCTGCATTAGTAATCAGTGGATATATTGTAAGAAGGATCTTATGGGCCCTAGTGCTAACAAAAAAGCCCCCCCACCCCAGTAGGTACTCCACTTATGATAATGTCCTGTCTGCAATATATGTGTATGCTAATGAGCATGCAACATAATACTTACATTTACTGCTGAGAGCCAATCATAGCAGTAGAAATCTGAAAACAATACAATTCTATCGCTTACCTCTATGTGTGACTTCTTGTGTGAGTTCCTTGGTAGTCTCACATTAAGGCTTTATGTGGTAAAAGGTAACTTGAACTGTTTGCATATAGGTGTTCTCATGTATGATAGAAAGAAAGCACGCACCAGACTCACTTACCCTGAGTGAGAATTCCCAGGAGAGCTGTGAATATACTGAGAGAGAGAAGGAGGGAGATGGAGCAAGTGCTCATTTTCCTGGTTGTAAATTCTTCTAAGTGGTGCCCGTTCACTTGATTTTACTTTATGCCTAAGATAATGATGGAGCACACACTAAGACTACTCTCACTAATTTGAAATGGCTCCAGTGGTAGCCCCCATATAAAATAATCTACCAATGAATATTAAGTAACAGAAAGAGTCATGAAAGGGGGTTTTCAGAGCTAAAACAGGCACCTATTTACCAGTGTTTCACTCAAACCACCTAATTTGCATCATGGCGGATGACTGTTTGTGTTTATTTGACCACATGACCGTGGCCTCCTCAAAAAAGTAGTCTCTACTTGCTAACGCAGAAATTACTAGTGGAATATGTAGCAATGCTTCATTTCCTGTTTGTTCTCCAAGTATAGCACAGTGGAGAACAACACACCGATGTACGCGTGAAGGCACAGTGACGTTACACAGAAAGGAAGAGACACTTCTGTTTAACTGTCACTGCCTCTTGTGCAAGCAGAATGCATCTGTAAGACTTCAGAAGTTCACTGCTGATCTGATGCACGGACCCAAAACAGAGAACAACAGCTTGGAAGGTTTGTAACATCTCCAAACTAAAGTGGAGAGTGGCACAATAAGAGATGAGCAGACAGAAAAAGAATAAGGTACTTTCGTGCTTGTCTTGTTCTTTACTTCTGTTTAATTCAGTAACTGATGCTTTAGCCCAGGTCTTTTAAAATGAGTGTAGATTTTTACTGTCTCATATGTTGTTACATGAATGTGTTGCATTAAAGAACTTGTTAGTTCATAGACTTTCTTCTCAAGTTCCTCATGCCAGTTGTGAAAATGACTTCAAAGTAGTGAAACTTCATTCAGTGAGTGATAATGATAACTGGCCTCCAGTAAACACATACATCAGTGTGTTTATCTGTAAACTAAAGTCTTCATTTTGTAGTGCTTCATGTAGTGCTGATGTAGTTTGCACTTACCTTACAGACATGAGGAAATATTTGGACATATATTTTTCTTCTATGTGGTTCTAGCGTTGACTGCATGGCTGTACTGTGTGTTTGTGTGTGAGGTGATGCTGGGAGGAGGTCTTCGAGCAGATGTGCGTTAGCTAATGGTGTCTGAGAGCAGCTGGGCAGGGCTGATAGACGAGCAATAACATCATGACATCACCACGAGAAAAAGAAAGAGGTGGGGGGGAGTAATTGAGCCACTCTAAGAGAGCGGGCCGGCAGTGGGAAGGAGCAGAGGGAAGGAGAGAGGGAGAGTGTGCGGTGCATATTGGAGGGTTGATCACAGCACTGCACCAATTCCACAGAGGAGGCTTCTCCTCCCAGAGGATTCTTGTGGATTTCCATTTTTTCCCCTGTTGCGTTTTTTTCTTTTTCTTTTCTCCCCCCTTTCCCCTTCCCCCTTTCCCTCCTTGTCCTGTGACCCTCCCCTGCTCCGGGCTGCCTCTCCGGGCATGCTACTTAAGCCCAAGTATGGCCGCTTCCGCAACGACTCTGTGACCTCCTCCGACGACCTGATGCAGAGCTTGGCCATGAGCGGGAAGGTGGTGGTGGCCACTCCAGTGGCTCCTTCATCTGCGCCGGGCTTACCCCTGCCACCTCTGGAGCCGGCCACCCTCCCTCCACCTCCACAGGCCCAGGCACTGGCTGATGCCGACTCACCTGGTCCAGACAGTGAGCGAGACGGCGTTACCACCTTCTGCATGCTGATCCCAAAGATACCCCAGTGGAAATTTTCCAACTCTCTGCTGAGCCGCAGCCCCTCCAGCTCTAGCTCAGGCTCTAGTTCTAGCAAGGACTCTGGCAAGGCCATCCCAGCTGCTTCTGTGGCAGCTGCGACTGCCAGTGGGCCGGTGGCCAGCCTGGCTGCTGTGCTCAACTCCTGTGACCCTGTGTGTGTGGGTTCCTGTTCCCTGCAGGCCGTCACCAAGCACAGGGGTTCTGCAATTTCGGCTGGATCAGCCAGTCCCAGAGGCTCTGGAGGTGTGGGGATGGCAGAAGGAAGTCCAGGGGGACCTGGAAGTTTCAGGACGGGGATGAACCGGAGGACCAGGGTGGAAGGCATGTGGCTGGGTGGAGAGGACCTCAACCACAAGGGTAGCTTCATCCACAAGCCGTCCCAGGGTTGGCTGCACCCAGACAAGAAGATCAGCAGCACGGGAGCCTCTTACATCGTCAGGGTGAGTCACTGGATTATAGGCTCATGCCGTGTTTCCTTCTTAATTGTGTTTAGCAGGCTTTCAGCACTTTCCAATAAAGCACAATTGCATCTTTGGCTGTAGAATGCACTGCGATGGTTTATGGCACGCAGTTTGCATCACCTACTCACATTGCGTTGTGGTAAAGAGTAATTACTACAAACTATTGCAGATCCTAAGGAAAGAAATATAGTTTTAGACCTGGCTTCATGCGAACAGTGATGTAAAGTTAGAACAAAGAAGCTGTACTGTTGTATTGGTGCTTGCTGGAAGAGGCGGAATGTATAATTTAATTTAGCTGTATTGCTTCATGTGGTAAAGACTTTGCCTCAGTACTGCCATGGGCGTCGGTACAAAAGGTACACATGCAAAAATCAAACTTTAACATGCATATAATTTTCTGTGCCAAAGACAAGGGTTGTCATAACAATACCATGCCACAATTAAAAGCCCAACAACATCTCAGTGCTCATTACTTTAATGTTAAGTGCTGCTGACATTTTCCACAGCTTGTGTACTCCCTTATGGTCCATAAAGGTTTTCTATAGGTGGCAGACTGCTTGACGTTGATGTCAGTTATCTTCCTTCAACCCTCTTATAGTGCTTGCTCTCTCTCTCTTTCTAAACCCAGAGAGAGAGGGAGAGAGAGAGAGAGAGACAAGGGACGAGAGAGAGCCTGGGCCTGAGCATACTTCCTAATTGCATTACACAGGCACATTCATTCCTCTATTCAATTACATTTAATCATAGTCATTTGTATCACGTGTGTTCCAGAGGATCCAGGGTGCTTCCTCTGGCCTCTTGGTAAAATTTAAACGAGATATGATGTAGAGTAACATAGGAGAGGATCTTGCTGCTTTTCTTAATCCCTCTGTGTCTGAGATGTCTAGTCACTTGAAACGCATCTACGCCAAAACCAACTCTTTAATACAGTTTACCACCATGCAGCTAACCGCCAAGAGCTTTCCTCCTCTGCTAGCCAGAGTCTGAACTGGCTCAGTGCAGTAAACATCATATTTCTTACACAGCACAACACTGTTATGTACATTAGAAGAGCTCAGTTTGACTTCACTCATTTGGGATTCACAGAGTCCTCCATATTAGGCCTGCAGAACATTTTAACTTCTCAAGCTGCTAGCAGGAGAGCTAAAGTCCTTTTAGCTTCACAATCCTCTTTCAGTGCCATTTACACAAAACAATTCACAAAGCCATGGCCCACATAGCCTGGACTAACGCACTTTCACACAAATGTCTCTTCATTTAATATTGTTTCAAGGAGGAGCTTGTTTTGAAGTGGAAGGAGCTAATTTCTGTTCCTCTTCAGTTTCTTGGAAAGTTGGCAGATTGTGCTGAGGAGACTTTTTCAAGCAGGAATAAGTCCTGTGACAAAGAGGACTTTGAGGCCCAGAGCAAGGGGCAGACCTCATCATTAGATGAAACACTTCCCGCCTTTTCCTAATATCATTAAAACTTCGGAAAAGAGCCTTGTTTTACGTTGAGGAAGTTGTGTTGCTAAATCTAATCTACTGATTGAGGAGAAGACAGAGGACTTTGTGTAGAATTTCAATGCGCAAAAATGTGTGTAAAAGTAAAAACTATGGCGTGTAAGAAAACGAAAGGGTAAAATCGCATATTTGACATTTCAGTAAATGAACATTCAGTAAATCCAGACTGATTGCATGATGAATATGTTTTGTAAGAGTGAGACAGATTTGATTGGGTTATATTTTGAAGTAGGAGTAAAGAGTTTTGTTTTTTTTATCATTTGCATGCAAAGATTTTTAAGCTTCTAACATTCTTACACTCATAAAAATTAAGATTTATATATTGTTAAGTTGATCAATTAAAAAAAACCCTTTTACTAGTTTAGAGTCTTTACAATATAAATGGAACCAACATTACAAGTTTTAAGAGATTCTTGGCATATATTTTTTTACACAATTGTTCCACTGAAAGGTCTGATACTTTAGAAAAACAAAAGTGCTTCTTCTGCTGCATCTCTTCTAAGAATCTTTTCTTCCACCATGAGCAAAGTCCAGTGTGAAAGCCACTGCCAATAGCTACCAGTACATCCAAATATTTTTCACTCCATAATTTAAACATAATACACCCATTTTACATTTACTATGTAGCTTCTGCAAAACATGAATAGAATAGGTGAACCAAACTTTTTTGTCTTTACAGAGTCATAGTGCCGTGTTTGTTTTGGGTAAAAGGCCACACTGACAAAATACTATACAAATAAAGTAGTTTTGTAGGTCACACTATGTTTTGTTATTAAAATACTTAAAAAATACTTTAAAGGACTAACTTTGGACAGCCTTGCCTTAGGATTAAGGGTGAATGATTTGGGTTATTACACTTTTTCTGATTAATATTGCACTTATGATAATTTTTTCTCAATTTTCTGTCCAATTTAGTCATCTCCAATTCCACCCACTAACTAAAATTCCCCCTTTCCCTTGAGACCACCAACAGTGGGAGGGCTATGCTGGCTAGCATCAAGTAATATCAAGCATCAAGTAATGTCAGTGTTAGACAGCTGCTCCACTCATGAGCCTTGCAAGTTTTGGGCATTTTTTTCACTAAGAGGACCTGCACATTTATTTTTTGGATTCTGATATGAATGTTGAATTTTGTGTACTTGAGTGCCTATTCAAAAGATTTCAAACTTGTTAAGAAGTTGAATAGTGTTGGATATAATTCAAATTGCAACTTTGCAAATATTTTAAAGTTTTCTATTTCTATTGCAATATAAATTCAAAGAGTTGCTCAGCTCTACATTAGATAATCTGTGGAGTTCAATGGGTTAAATCATTCAGCCAATAAAGGAGAGATGAGGAAACTCCTTCAGTGCCCCCAAGATGGAGTGTCTGAGCACTTCTCCTCCCAGAAGGCCCATGAGGACCCCACCTCTACCAAGTGTGGAGCTTTTATCCACCTATCCTTTAGGACTGCTGTAATTACAATCCCCAACCCACTGATTACTCTGTCACTTGGAGGCTGAGGAGGAGCTGCAGCAGCATGAAAGATATATTTTGCACCCTTGCATAATTACATGCTGTTGATTAAGCCACAGACGTGTGTGGGATTCTGCTTGTGTACTTCCACATCAGTGTATATGTAAAGTGCAACTTATCAGCATCAGTGTGTTTATGTCAGTGGGTGTGGGTCAAATGCGGATGGGGCAGTTTTAACAATTGTGTCTTCTGATGACCCAGAAAATGGATTAACACTTAGAAGTCACGTCAATTAAAATCAAATCAAATCATTTTAGAAGTAATCAAGCATGGTTTTTGTATGAATTCTTTCTTACTTGTAGGCCACTGAAAAAGAGCCAACATACAAACAGAAAACAAACTAAAGCTGAAGTGCAGACTAAAAAACACTGATTCAGTAAACAAGTAAATCAAACGTAAATCGTATATCCTATGATGCAATAATAGCATGGAAAAATGACATTAATAGCTTCTAAAGGTTTAAATTATTCTCTTGATTTGGCTTAATGTATCTAACGAAGCAGTCACAGTTTTTATTGTGTTTGCTCTATATCTTTGCAGTATATGGGCTGTATTGAGGTGCTGAAATCTATGCGGTCCCTGGACTTCACCACAAGGACACAAGTGACGAGGTAAGCCTTTTCTGGTTGCTCAATTCTGCTAATGATTTGTGAGATTGTAGGACGATTTCATTTGGGAGAAGCTAAAATAACCACTATATAGTTCTCATCTATATTCAGTTTTTGCAAAACTGCCATTGTGAGATGTCTACTGACCACACTGCCTCACAATTTCTTATTGTTTAACATACTGCAAATTTAATACATTTAGTACAATTAGTTATTTTAAAGTTCATAACGTTTTCGTACATAAGGAAATGTGACCGCAGAAACATAAATATCTGCAATTCTATTTGCATGCCAAGTAAAACATGTATGTAAGACCACATGTATGCCAAAGTTTGGGCACTCCAACTTAAATGCCATATTTTATTCCATGTTCATACTGCACCTGTGTGGAGAAATCATAAATAATATAGTTTAGTGCCCAATGAACATTTATCTGCAGAATTTAATACATTGTAATCAATGCATAGAACCCTGCAAGAACAAAGGTTTGCCCTCCCTTTCCTTTAATCCATCAGTGTTGTTTTATTACTTCAGGTATAGACAATAACATGCTGTGATAGATTATGTGAACCTTCAGACCTCTCAGATTGTTGTGCTTACACTCCATGACCTCAAACTAAGGTAACAAAGCATGAGAAGACTATAAAAGTTGGTGAAACTATAACAAATGGAGATTAAGAAGAACTGCTGAGACTGTCAATACAGGATCTAGAAGGCCGAGAAAAATCTCTGAAACTGCATACAGATCAGTCAGATATGCACAGCAACCCCCCAACATCACTGCCAAGGACATACAGGCACAGAAAAAGTGAAGCACTGGTCCAGTACTGCAGTGTTGTTGCACAAACATGTGGGTGGACTCAGCACTAGCATTTATCCATGCATGCATGCACGTGAGCACATGTATATGTGTCCATCTGTTTGTTCCTGGGGAGGTGGAGCTGCAGATTCCCAGTGGGAATGGTGCAGTCCGTCTCCTTGCTCCTGGCTATTGATCAGGAGTAATTCAATACCTACAGCCCACACAGGCTTTAAGTGCTGCCAGGAGCATGCAGATGCAGATAGAGATGTATTATTGATGATGGTGGTTAATGACTGGAGATCTGCAGCGGACTGAGCCTCAGAGAGTGTTGAAAACAATGAAGAGTGAGGTTGCGAAGGACTGGTGTGTTTGGAGGTGGGGCGAGCAGATATATACAGAGCTGTGAGTTTAGGGTGGAGATATACTACAGGTCTCAGAGACCTCCTGTTCCATTTTGCAGCTGTGGTTGTTTTTGTCTGTAGGGAAATGGCCCCTCTCACACCCTGTAGTAAACAATAAGAGAACAGAACACAGTTTAAACCTCCCAGGTTTTCCCCAGATCTCAATACACCCAGAGTGACGTGCTGAACCCATGGAGGCTCCAAATTGCAACTTACAGGATCTGATAACAATGTCTTGGTGCCAGATGTTACAGCACATCTTCAGAGGTTCGTGGAGTCCATGACTCGACGGGTCAGAGCTGTTTTGGTGGTCTGAGGGGGACTTAAACTTTATTAGGGAGGTTTTTATGTCACGACTGATGAGTGTACAGATTGGGCTAAGTCGCTTGTAAAGACATGGCTACTGTAGGATGGAGAAGCAGGGCTATAATTGTGCTCGCATTAAAGGAATCCGTGAACAGAATTAGTCTGAAAATCCTCTGCTTCACAGTTTGTTGTGGATTATTTGATGCTTTGGAACAGAGAGAAATAATTGCAGTTATATTTGCTATGTAGGAGTGATTTTGTGAGATGGCAGATGTTTTTTTGTCTGGCTGACCTGTTGATCTCCTGCTTAATTCTAAGCTCACATTCTCATTTCCTCTTGTGATGTAGACTAGCTGACTAAGCTCGCCCACCAGCTAGTGCTCGTATTGTTGGTGGAGAGAGGACTGGATGTGGAGGCACATACAAGGAGAATATTTATTTAAGAACAAACTCTAACTGCATATACAGAAAATAACAATACAAGCAATGAACATTACATCAGAGTAGGGAGACAGAAGTAGGGGTTGCGGTGAATCGAAAATGCGAAGACAGACACAGGAGTATCCAGGAGTCAGGACCTAAAGAGAAAGCACATGGAATGTGGAAACAAAAACAAGGCGTGACAGACAGAAGCAGAACAGGACGAGACTCGTACAGGACTCCACTGCTAAAAATGTAAAATGTAAAACAAAAGTACTTATGTGTACTGCAACAATGTTCAATTTGGGGACTGTGCCAAGACACATCATGTGGATCCACGTTAAAGGTTTGTGACTAATAACGCCAAATCAGTTAACACTCATAGCTCAGTTAACATTCAGTGAAACTTAAATGTCCAAAACTATATTAAATATGTTTAAGAGTGAGCAGAAAGTGTGTATGTATATACGTATATATACATACATATATATACATGTGTGTGTGTGTGTGTGTGTGTGTGTGTGTGGGGGGGGGGGTCTTTATGTGCCTATTGTCATTACTACGTGCCTAAAGTCCTTTTTGAGAAAACGACGATGAGGTAAAAGGGCACATATTTGCATCTGACCTGACCATCTGGACCAACTGAATCTAGGACGCTGGGAGACCTCCCAGTTCTCCTGATGAACAGTCCCTGGCTGCATGTATGGATCAGTAATTCTAAGGCCACAGTGATGTTTGAGACAATGTACATAGGAATAGTGGTACTTTGTAACTTGATGGTGATGGCCGCAGTCTTTGAAGACAACAATCATGTTTCTCATTAAAAAAGGGTTTATAAGTAAGAGCTGTACTATGGTATTGATACAGGGTGGTACGTTTAAGGAAGAAATGGGAGAGGCTCGGTCTATGATAACATTACTGAGAAATGTGAATTCGTGGAGATGTTGACACAATCTGTGGACTGTTACGCCAAAGTCACCCAGTATAAAGCATTTTTTATGCAGGGGAGAGAGAGAGATAGAGAGAGAGAGATTGAGTGAGAGAGCGCAAAAGAGACGGAAAGAGAGTGAGAGAGAGTGAGAGAGAGAGGGTGGGCTCTTACATCAGTCATTGTCATGAAGCCAGCATGCAATTTCTCTAAGACTGATCATGTGGTAAATGGGAAAGAACACAACAGGACGAAAACATGCACAGAAATATAACAAAAATGCCAAGCAAACATATACACAAAACTCTCCCACTTTCAAATAAACGTATTTGTCTTAAATTCACACACATATCCAAAGACAAACACAAAGCTAGTCACAGCTTCCTTTCATTTTATTTTGGAATTAAGCAACAGGAGCCAGTTTATTGAAAATAATCCTTCAAAAGTCCTTTTGTGGGGACAGTCGCACCTCTAAAAATTTAATGAGTTATCTGATATCCATTGGGTCCTTCACCCAGGCACTCAGTCAGCCACTAAGCCATCAGCTCAGCGTCCCTGAGGCTGAGCTATGAGAGGTGCCACTGACTGACACACTCCAGCAGCCATTAGCATGGCTATAAATGTTTAGTAAAGAAATGATGAGAAGAAGCAGACAATGCCAGAGTGGCTCACCTCACTGCTAAATCCTACAAATTCTACTCAAGCCGAGAGGCAAAACAAACAGCAATCACATATTCCTGCAGTGGAGATACTTGGGCTCTGCTCCAGAGCCTGCTGGACCACATGGCAACCCCAAACATGTGTCTTGAGGCTGATTTGACTCCATGTTAGGTATTGCAATAAAAAAATTACTGTTTATATCAAACCTGTTTAGCACTTGCATTGCACACACATATCTAAATATTTTATATAAGTGTCTCTTCACAGACTTTGTGTCCTCAGTGTTATTTCAATTGCCTTTGCACAGATAAGAATATTTTTTAAAATTACTTAAAGCCATGAGGTTCTGGAAATTTAGCCACGGGTTATTTGTTGTTGTTATTTTTTTTATTATCTGAGGTTTGCTAACAAGGATAATGAAGTACAGACAGTAAGAACCAGTAGATATATTTATTTTCATTATGAATTTCATTATAATTAAAAAATAAACATGCCCAATCAAAGTGACCCAATTTAATTAATTAGACTGCACTAGTTTAACAAATATGTCGAGATTATTTCTTGCCCCATCATTTGGTCAGAGAAATCTCAACCTGCGGGCTTCTTTCCCAAATTACACTTATAGTTTCTTTATGAGAAATGTATAAATCTCATCATCTTTCCTTATAATGTTGCATTCATTCCAATTTATTTGTGTTTTGGTGTGTGTGCACGCGTCCAGAGAGGCCATCAATAGACTCTGTGAAGCTGTTCCAGGTGGGAAAGGAGCCTGGAAGAAGAAGGTGAGGACTGGAGATGATTAAATTTTAATAAATGAAATTGTATAAATAAATTAAGTTATATAAATAAAGCAAATCTGTTTCACCTGTCTTAGGCTGTCAACAAGGCCCTCCAGGCCATCATGGGGAAAAGTAACTTGCGCTTTGCTGGCATGAACATTGCCGTCAACATCTCTATAGAGGGCCTGAGTTTGCTCATCCCTACCACACGACAGGTTAGAAACGTCCACGGCTTGCGAAGACTGTCTGAGCCTGTATTTCAGGAGCTACAGATAGCAGCCAGAATCTTTTGTTACATTTACATTAATGATTGCACCTTAATTCAAACTATCTGAATCGAAGACCTTATGAGCCTCATGCCTAAATAGTTTAGACGGCCTGTGTGAAAACCTGAATTTAAGCTTTTATGAAAAGGTTCACACTGAATAGATCAAACCTGGGAGATTCATTTAAACAGTCTTGTTTGCCTCTCTGTTTATTTCTCTCTGTTTGTGTCCCAGGTGATCGCACATCATCCTATGCAGTCCATTTCCTTTGCTTCCGGTGGAGATACGGTAAGGCCTCCAAACACTTTAATTCTCTAAACAGTCTGGGAGTGGCTTTCACTCACTCCTTTCATTTGTCCAACTTCTTTTGGTTTCAAGATTTTGATGTCATTTATGGTTCTAAAGACAACTCCTCCCTCTTCACCTTTTACTTTTTATGGTATTTTTCAGGACACACCAGATTATGTTGCATACGTGGCCAAAGATCCTGTCAATCAAAGAGGTATAATGCATCAGCTGATGATTAGTTATACTTCCTCATCTTTATTTGAGCAACTCTAATGTCACATTATATTAGTGTGAGTAATGAGCATGTGTCTCATATGCAGAAGTAATGAACACATGTCTCCTGTGCAGAGGTGGAAAAAAGTACAAAGAAATTAGAGGTTAGAAACTGGTAGAGTATCTGAGGCCCTATTCCCACTGGCTGCTTAGTTTTGTAATTGGTAGCAACCTGACCTGTCATTGTTGATGATATTTTTTATCCACTAGTCATTAATCAGATCCTGAAGCCTGATTTCACTCGTGGTTAAACAAATAATATCTTTTGTTTCTCAGCATGCCATATTCTGGAGTGCTCTGACGGCCTCGCACAGAGTGTCATCAGCACTATTGGTCAAGCCTTTGAACTGCAGTTCAAGCAATACCTGCACAGTCCACCCAAAGCCATTCCCAGTCTGGACCGGTAAGCAGAATAAAAGTCTTTTCAGTTCTCTTCCATTCAGCTCATCATATCTTGAACAGAACTTAACATGCAATGGAAGATCTGCTCTGAGGATAGTGCCTTTGTTTTGCTGTGCATGTGATGGTAACTGGATATGCAGCGTTCAGGTTTCCAATCACAATCTTTTTTTGATCCTGAGAAGCTGAGGGTCGTTATGTAAAGCTAAATTCGTTTAGTTGGCTCTCAGAAGCTGCAGGCCTGATCAGTATCACATTTTACCAGAACAGGCCACCCGCCTCCGTCACTGTGCTCTGGATTTCGAAGCTGGCTACATTAATTAGATGACTCGTCTATTTAGCATTGGTGAACTGTGACTAGTGTTAAGCCTTAATGTTTTGGGCCATAAATATGAAAATAGAAAAAGCACATCCCCACAGTCATCCTCATTTTGCTTGAAATTCAAAGAGCATGTCAGCACTAAGCTAACAGCGTTTCCCGTGGCTGCTTTAGATTTTAGATAAAACTTGGCCATGTGAAGGCTGTGGAACACGGTTTCTGTTTTATCTGAAGATTAATATGTGTAACAGGCATATTAACATACTGTCGCTGTCAAAACAAAACCTCATATTTACATAATGGTGACTTTAAATGAGGTGAAGATTAAGACACTCCTGATAAGGACACTTTCAGTACGGAGTACGGAGTGGCATATTTAAGGCCTAGAGTGATGTTTTCCCTTCATTAAATTGATCCCATTTCAGACAGAACCTAAACAAAAACAAACTTGATATGAAATTAGAATAGCAGTGTATTTCTTCTTTTAATTTTTTAGAATCCCTTGAGTCTTAGGTCTGAAGGTTCCCAAACTTTTCCCATTGCTGTTCTGTTTACAGTAGTACCCTTTAACTCATTAAGACTAGTATTTTATTATTATATATGCTATTTATGTAACAACAACTGTTGTCATTTGTTTAACGCGGCTATGCTAATATTTGAATGATTGTATCAGGAATATCAGGACGGAGGAGTCAGCGTGGGGTGATGATGAGGAGTCGTCCGAGCATGATTACTACAATAGCATCCCAGGGAAAGAGCCTCCACTGGGGGGAGTGGTGGACTCCAGATTGAGACACTCAGGAGCCCTGCTGGGCCACGTCCACAGTCTGCCAAACAACAAAGCATCACAGGTAATCTCAATCCATCACATCACTGATTAAAAGATATTTATGAAAAGGCAATGATTAGCTGGCAGGGATTAGTGGTGGAATGAACTCCCTCTTCCGGTCCGGTCGGCAAAGTCCTTCACAGTCTTCAAGCGTCGCCTGAAGACCCACCTTTTCAAGGAACACTTTGGCGGCGAACTAAAAGTCCCTTTCCTACTGCTTACTTATTTCTAAGAAAAAAATTCCTTTCCCTTGACTTCTCTATGACTTACGTTGTTCTTCTCTATGGTTTATGTATTGTTGGGTAGGTGTTGGCTAATTATTTGGCAGTATCTTGGTTAAATAGTTAATATACCAAGATACCAAGATAACCAACAGGTTAAACGGATTTAAGCTGTTTTCAGATAAAAAACAGTTGTGGACTTCTTAAGCACTGATGTACATCGCTCTGCATAAGAGCCTCAGCCAAATGCTGTAAATGTAAATGCATCATGATAATGTATATTTTAAATGTGCCTATTAATTTCTTTTTCAATTTGAAACAGTATGAGGACAGATTAAGTTATTTGCAATTTTTCCACCAAATGTGTTTATAATTTTTCATGTGGTTTTCATGTACAGAACAATCCCTGAAACTCTGATGCCTTTTATTTTAGATCACTATATAGTATCCATATCACCCAGGCCTGTGCTAATGAATGCATAATGTGAACTGAATCACACCCTTTTAACATATTTGCATGATAAATCATCCATGTTTTATTCATTTCACTAAAAGTGTTCAGTAAGCTGACAGCCAGGGAAGCCTTCATCAGTGAACCCATACAGACTGTGCTGGTCTTAGAAGCCTAATGTTCATTTCAGCTCTGATGCAAAACGACAAGCTGCTCCTAATGTTGTTTTATTGCTATGGCTCGATACACTAATAACCTGAAGTCTGTTTATTCGACATTTATTCAAACTAATGTGGGAATTAGAGTGCATTAGATCATTTAGGGGGCTAGGCTTGTTATTGTGGGCTATGAGCAAAAAGAAGACTTCTGGTGCATGCAAAATAATAACATGTCTAATTAGGTCAGGATCTCATTAACTAGCAGTCCTTGTTACCTAACAGATTTAGAATCAGCCGATTCCAGCCTTAAATCAGTCTTTGCCATTTGGTGTGAATTACAATACTGATTTCATGCTTGCGTATTCTTTCAGGCTGGATCTGTTGTTAGGAGAGACGCGTCCTCGCTCCCTGCAGCTCAGCTGTGTTACGAAGTGCACTGGGACACGGAGAACGGCAGTAGCTCAAGTGAGACATACTTGACATACATTATTCTATTATCAATAATATAGTCTTGAATATTATTTTTTTACTGTATTTATTTTTTAATTATGTTAGCCAATCAGTGTGCAGGAGGAAAAATCATTGAAGCCAAGAAAGAAAAATACCAATCAAAATATAACAGGAAATGTACCTGTGATGGCTGGCGGCTGCTAGAGGCCGTCCTTTCCTGTTCTTCATTTTAATATTCAGGGGACTCTTATTGTGATGTCAGCGGGCTTGTGTTTGTTTACATTATGTGTTTCAGCTGACCGGTGTGTTCAGGGTTTGGGGAGTTTTATGTTGGATATTGACCTTAGTGTCGGTCCACAGTCCGTAACGCTGGTCTTATGTGTGCTTCCATCACCTTTTGTTTTGTAGTGCTTTTGGTTTAGGCCCTCATGCCTGTGTTCATTATTACAAATAAAAGATGGAAAAATGGAAGTCTGTCCACGCGCCTGCACTCATTTTGGAGTGAAGGAGAGACGTGACAGTACCTAAGAGGACCCTTTAGCCAATTGGAAAGTGTGAAGAAAATCACTGGTCAATTTGAGGACCCTCTAAGGACCCTGTCAGAGTCGAAGGGAAAATGCTCCTAGCCAGTTGGAGTGAAATAGTGAACATACTACAAACTAATCAGAGCACAAGATCAAAAATCTAGTGTCGAATCTAAGCATAGGAGAGACAGTTATAGTTGCCAGTCAAAACATGGCACTTGTAAGTCATTAAGTCCAAGAAACAGACTACAGTATTCATACTTATTTGGCAGCTCAGCAGCCAGAGTTTATTTATGCTGTTTAGAGATTTCCCTGCAAACTCAGACTCAAATTCACGCAAACTCTCCAGTGGAAAGTCTCTGTTTCTTTTCTTCCAAGTAATGAGGCTTCCTGGCATTAGGAATAATATTTCTTATAAAAACAAACTCTAGTGACTTATTGCTTTAATAAAACAGCAACATCTATAAAGCATGATAAAATATGTATATGTATGTGTGTTTATATGTGCAGTTATAAGTCTGTATACTGAATCATGCATTCCACACATAAATGCCTTTGTCTATTTAAAACTCTGAAAACAGAATAACATGTATATTTGTTATCTGCTGACAAGCAAATAACTTCTTTCTATGGTACATAGTCAGCCATGCTGTACTGCATTATGCAGCTAAACCATTAAATGAATTACTTAGACACCAAAATCTCAGTTCCTTTTTATTGTTGCTAGATGATATAATAGCTGTCTTATTTCAGCAGGTTTGACATCTGATGGATATTTAAGAGCAGACGGGCGTCCTCCAGGTAGCCGGGACTATGAGGAGCACCTGTATGTGAACACACAGAGTCTAGACAACATGGAGTCACAAGCAGACACGCAGGGAGGAGGCAGACCTGACAGCCCCAAGAAAGACATCTTTGACATGAGTATGTCTGGCCAAAGGTTCAGGGTCTTGGACAAGTCTAATATAGGACCTATGCTAGAGTGAAAAGGAGGATAAGGGATAATGCAACAACCTCTCAATAGTACACTTTATGCTATTTTAACACTGATATACTGACTTCTGTAAATCAACCTCCAATTCCATGAGGGCTTAAGGGAAAACCCATTCACGACAGAGGCTCTTAATTCCAGACCCTTGTGCTGAGCACATCCAGTTTAACTCAGGAATGCCTTGTTAATCATCTGAATCGTTGGATCTGGTGTTTAAGCCTAACTATAGAGTACATTTTCCTTTCAATGGAAGATCTCCATGTTGTCCTGGACTATACTTAGTCCTCTGGAAACTGGCCCTAAATTTGTCCTGAACTGCATTGCATTCTGAATGGAAGTTCTTGATTGAAATTAAAATGTTGTACAGAAATAGATTCAATTCTTGTCCTAAAAATGCGACCCTTAGGGGTTTTCCAGGACCAGGGTCAGGAACACTAATAATATTCTGTCATTCATGCGTAGCATTCTCACTCTTGGACAACTCTGCATTATTGTCAGGACCATTTGAGGATGCTCTGCGCCTGCATGAGGCTGGAGGTGGTGTACGTGTACTGGAGGACCAGTGGCCAAGCCCCCCACGTCGCAGAGCCCCTGTGGCCCCCACAGAAGAGCAGCTTCGCAGAGAGGCCTGGTACCATGGACGGATGAGCCGTCGTGATGCGGAGAACCTCCTGAACCGAGATGGAGACTTCCTGGTTCGGGACAGCGCCACTAATCCAGGGCAGTATGTGCTGACAGGGATGCACTGCAGCCTGCCCAAACACCTGCTGCTGGTGGACCCAGAGGGAGTGGTGAGTTTCTAGGTCAGGGGTCATGTAGACCTTCTGCACCAGTCCTTTTTTACACTGGATACCATTTGCAACCCAGTTTTAGTGTCAACATGCTTTGTGCTGATGCAAATGCACGGCATAGTTCTAATGCTAATGTATCTTCCAAAACAACAGAATTGTGTCATTGTCCAAACTCAGCATTGTAATACTGAAAGAGTGGGAAGACAAAAGGGATTGCCCAGAAATCAATTTTGGGAGTATTTTGGGGTATTATAGGGAGTTCTTAGCAGCTGACAGAGAAACTGTTTTCAACCCAAAGAACTCTGAGGTCTTCAGAGCAGAAAAGTTGGATAGATAACGATCATAATTGTAGGCAATTACATCAATAATACTCAGACCGACCAGGACCTGATCATATGGTACCATCAAGCTTGGGGTGATTCAGAGGCAGCCAGTCATGTTTTGTGGGAGGAGCATGCAGTGATGCCACCACTGTTTTATGGGAGGTTAGCTTCCAATAAGCATAGATTGATCAAATTTTTTGAAGTAAAACTAAATCAAGGCAGACATTCACATTTGTGGAGGCTGAACACTCTGTAAATTTTCCTCTCCGATTCAACATATTGGAAACAATTTATCTGTGGCCCTTCCATTTCTTCCATAGAATCATTCTGTTGTGTTTCCTCAAAAAATGATCATGAGATCTTTTAGTCACAAGTATGGGTTATATGTGAGATGTCCATATCAAGGAAAGAGGGTTTTTTTAAAGATTTTTTTTCAGTTGAAGACTTTAAAATAGCACACTGTTACCATTTACTCCTTAGTACATACAGTCCATATATGGGAATTCAACAACTGCCTAAGATAAAATTGACTGATTTGGATAAAGAGGAAGCAGAAAATGAAAGTGAATTGGAAATTTGTGGTACATAAAACCATAACAAAAACATAAATAAGTAAATAAGGTATGCAACATTCAATGGTTATACAAAAAACATCAAACAACATTTTCCCAATCTGAAGTTCCAAACATATCTCACTATACAGAAATATTGCAAGAAATGTAGTGTAAACTCAGATAAAGCAAGGGTACATCTTACAGAATCTTTACTGACGGCGAATCCTTTATAACAGATTTCCTTGGCCCCAATTATAATGAGATGTCGGTCAGCACAGTTTGGTTATTTCTCACCCACTAGTGGGTTATTTCACACCAACTAAACCTGGCAATTAATAGGTGTAAAACTAGTTACGTTGGCGCAAGAAAAACACTAAACTTTCCAGGGGAGGGGGCTTCCTGGCAATTTATGAGATTTTATTTTCTTCATATCTGTCAGGTCCGAACTAAAGACATGCTGTTTGAGAGCATAAGTCACTTAATCAACTATCATCTGAGCAACAAGCTGCCCATCCTAGCAGCTGAGAGCGAGCTGCACCTCCAGCAAGTGGTCTGCAGGAAGCAATGACCTTCATGTGCACAGAAAGGTAAGAACGCAGAGACCACAAACAAACATGACTCAAACCACAGTAAAATTGAACTAACCAATCAGAAGACATTAAATATTAGTGTTAGTCATACCGGTGTTATATTTTTAAAGAATGTAAAGTAATTGGGTAAGAAGTCTAATACCTTGTGGTAATTATTTGAAGTGAAATTTTTATAATCAGACTTAGAGTAAAAAGTGATGATCATCTTAACTGAGACTCTAACAAATGGGCATGCCGACGTACAATGTGTTGTTGTTCCGTTCCAGGTTTTAACGAAGCTAGGCCTCATTCTGTGCAGACGAGCCTGAGGCCCCACACTTTTGCCTTAAACACGGACTCTTGGCTTCCACTGGACATGTGGGATCAAGCTCTTCTATTCAATCAATGCTGGTTTAAACCTAAAGCCAGCCAGACAACTCACTGGACAAAGAGATGTGTAAACTAGAACTCCCACTTCTCTTTTTACTCTGGACCGCTCCAAATGACATGTTATTCAAAGATGTCTATATGAAAATGTGAACAATTAGTGATTATGCTTGTGCCCAGTCATATTCAATGTGCTGACCTTCTGTTAATCTGCCGGGTTCAGAATCAGCTCTGGAGTCAAAGTGTTATGATCTTCAAGCAGGAAAGGAGCGCTACTGTGCTTCCGAAATGTGCTATAGGATTTGTTCTCAGGATGCAGTATTTCATATGGACATTACATGGACATACAGTGTTTCATAAGCTTAATGATATTACTCAAGTCTGTGTTATGCTGTCTTATCCAATAGGTGTTTAATATATGGAACCTCAGGACCAAACACTTGGTCGTGTTTTTGAAAAAAGAGAAAGATAAAACAGTCACCCTTTCAATTGGGAAAGTTGTCACTATGTTTTACATAGCATACCCGCATATCACATGTTTTGGGAATAGCATTTCACATTTTCTGTCAAACAAGCAGACAAAACATTGCACAGCTTTTACCTGGTTCATGTGACATTTCATGTAGTTTAATATTATGTGTAGGGAAGCACATGAAGACTCTCCACATTCTTGCACACTTTAAACAGGGGACTTTTTACTTCCAAGTAATATATTTTTGGGTAGCTCAGTAGCTAGAGAATTACTTACTTACTGAACACATGCACTGTTTACAATGATTTTCAATCATGTTTCCTCCTCAGATCTTTCAGTAGCTTTCACAATCATTACCTTAAGTTGTGTTAGAAGCAGACAAAATGGACAAGTGTCTCTGAGCGACTTTGACAAGATCCAGTTTATTGATGGCTAGATCTCCTGTGGTGTGTTCCTGATATGTAGTGGTGGCTTAAGGATAGGTGTGTGCTTTTGATCAGTATTACATAATGTGCTGGAGTTAACTGGACAGTAATGTAAGGCAGGTATGCATAGGAATAAAAATACAACATAGGAATATTGTGCCCCCTCAGCATTAAATTAGTAATTACTAATGCAAAAACTTTAGTATGTATAGAAAAATGGTACTGGGATATTAGCCTTGGTATTACTTATGCTGGATCAAATAGAAGTGCTTTCGTATTACTATCACCAATCTCACCTGCATGCTGGTAACATACCAACAAGAATGCAGATCTACATAATTCCCAGTGAAGACTGAGAAAGAAAAGAAAAATGTATACACTAACATTGTTGCCATTTGTAACCAGACTTCAGAGTAGCTTGACACGCCAGTAAGAGCCACGTTTTACAGAACACATTGTGAGAATTGCAAACTTATTTGAAACTTATCACACATTGTGACTGAAATGAAATGAAAGAGAACCAAGTGTTCAGTCTGAAATGTCTTCTCTGAACTACCCAAAAGTGTATTTGGAAGCTTCAAAAACGTTCAAAATGAAGGTTGAGTTCTTAAGTCCATAAAATATAGAAGGTCTTTTTTATTTTTATTGTCAGTTTTTAAGAAAACATTGTGTTTTCAACGTAAAACAAAACAGTTTTTTGAGGCAGGGCATGTTGTCATTAACTCCAGAAAAGTAAAGAAGCATACACGCTTCACTTCACAGTGCTCAGTGTGTTCAGTCACTACCCCTTATATAGTGTTATCCTGCCTTTACTTTATATCCCTAGATGGCTAGTGGCACCTCTGAGCAAGGTACCATCCCCACACTCTGCTCGCCGGGCTCTGTGTTCCTGGCTGCCCGCTGCTTCACTTGGTGAATGGGTTAATTACAGAGGAAGAATCTCGTGCTGTTCACACTGTGCTGTGGTGTGTTCACGTACGACAGAATGGTCACTTTACACTTCACATAATCTGCGCAGTGAACTCCTGGGATGGTTCTTTTGAAATTAAACCAATCGAGCTGCTTAAATTGTGCTGGGAACAAAAGGGGGATTCCACCATTAATAAAACCTGCATAACAATCCAAGAGATATATACAGTTATTCATAGTTGTCTGGAGTGAAATGATTAATTGTGATTACAGACTGCTTTCCTATGGTGGTTTACTGCTGAGGGTCCCTATGTCTACAACACAAATACAGCTCTTTTACCCCTAAAATAGGGGCCAATCTAAAAAAATATTTTAGTGTGTCTTTTAGATAGCAAAGTGAATGTTAGAATCAATGCAAATACACAGGAAAGAAGTAAAAAGTGTGAGGAGAACATAGGTTCGGTTCCAGATTCCTCCTCGGTTCCTCCATCAGCAGCTCCTGATTTAACTTAATAAAGAACTGATTGAGTTAAAGCAGGTTTCTGATGGGAACTACAAGTAATACTGAGCTTCCACAAGGAACTGATCTATAGCACATAAACTCATTATTTACTGTATAATGTTATTCTTATTTAGCTTAATATAGCAATTTAGTAATATTAATGTGAAAAAACACTCACTGCTAATCTAAACAGTTTGTAAATATAATTTTCGCAGGTCCCAAAGACTTTTACACAGTACTGTACACCTTGAACATTTTGAAAAAACAGTTCAGTTCACCTTTAAGACCCTTCTAGAATATAGCATTATAATCTGTGAAGTGTATGTATAATCTCACCAAACAAAATTATAGTTGCTTGCGTCATTTCTTCTTTGATACTCACTTAGGTGTCCTCAAGCTTTAATAATAGAAACAGTCATGTCAGTTAAGTGATACTCCTTTGTCTTAAGATTGTCCGTGTCCATTTTAGCCCACTCTTCTGCAAACTTTGTGCTTACAGGAGGTGAAATTCTGAAATGACACACGTTAACTGAACACTGCACCCAGTTTAAGAAAGAGTGGCCTTACATAGACAGTAAATAAAGAGGAATCTCAAGAGACTGCTCTAATCCTTATCTGACAAAACTTATACTGTTATTTAAGTAAAAGGGCCCTTAACCAAGTAATAGAAAAGAATGATGCGATTCATTTGTGTTCAGAGAGATTCTGAAGAAAATGTGTTTTCAAAAGAGCAGCAGCAAGACTCTTTGACACTTTGTACGTGTCAAAAGTGCATCAGATCTCTTAACCCACATCAAATGAAGTGTTGACATCTGTACTTTGATCCTTCAGTCACTGACGGATGAACCAGTGCATTTCACAGCAGGCTGAATTTCCACAGACATGTGACTGACCATGCAGCCGACAACACCTGCAGATTACAGAATCCACAACACACAAACACGCCTTTAGCTGCAGTACCGCAGGGCATCTATGACACACTCAACCTTTCTACACATCAGTATTGTTTCCATTTGCAGAAACTACCTTACATTCATACAAAAGGACTCAAAAAAACTGTGCTGCTTTAGTACATTTAATATATGTGGAACCGATGTGCACATTTGAATCAAGTGCATTACAGCCTGGTAGTTAGGGCATTCGCCCTGCAATCAGAAGGTTGGGGGTTCGAATCCCAACCGCTAGTGTCACCACTGAGGAACCTTTGAGCAAGGTACTGTCCCCACACACTGCCTCGTTGGTGGCAGCCCCCTGCTTCATTTGGTGAATGGGTTAAATGTAGAGAAAGAATTTCACACTGTGTGGTGTGAATATAAGGGATCATAAATAAATGCATCACTTACTTCTGTGCATGCTGGTGCATGTGTTGTCTTGAGATGCTCACCTTTGCAGAATCAGGTAAACAAAGAGCTGATGTGTGGAATGCAATGCGAAACCATAACGTTTTTACGGCATATTTATGTGTAACATTTCAGGCTGTTCCATTAAAACAAAAACAGCACAACACAGTTCGTTATTTCATCGCTGGCCTTTGTGCTCAGCGAGCTGGGAGTATTCCAGTATTTATGTTTCAATATTTGCTCAGCAGTTGCGAATGTGCATATTTGGATGAGCTCACAGCTCCAACTCAATAAAACACTGTTAAGGGACGATTCAGTTTAGCTCTTCTGAATCAACACTTCTCTTCTCTTTTTGTTCCTTTTTAAGCCATCTAATGACCAGCAGGGACATTAATGTTCATGTCAGTTGATGTAGTTGCTGCACTATTTAAAACAAGTACATTTTTTTTTATTAAGACTTTTAAGTATTGCTTTGGTGAGAATTCAAACTTACATAAATTAAAAAGATCTCTTGTAACAGCCATCTGTTGGTCTTTCAAATGCATATACATATACATATAACATCATCATATAGTATCAGAGACCACACAAGCAAGTCAACTTAAGATTCCTGAACAACTCAGCACAGCTAAGACAAGTAAGTGATGACTTTTACAACTTTTACATCCAACAATCTAATCACTTTATTTGAAAATAATTCAGAGGTCCAGAAAAGTATTCAAAATACTAAAACAGAGACATTTTGAGTGGTGTGAGATGTGTAGTCTTTGATATTATGTAACTAAATAATATTCATCAAGTATTCAGTAATGTGTAATGGGATACATTCCGAAGGTGACCTGCCAAACCTCGAATTATCCTGAATCAGCGATTCCTGATTAGAGCTTTGGGGAAATGATACAAGGACAACAGTGCTGTGTTTCTTGGTGTTTATTGCAATATTGTATAAAAGTAACTGTCATCACCCTCTTGTGAGATAGGAATGAACTAATAAAGCCTCATAGACAGTATCAAATATATTCTCTGTCATTCCAAAACTATCTTCTAACATTCAGCATACCAAGTCTCATTCTCTCTCAGACATAGCGCCTAACAGTCATCTGCTCTCCAAGGCTTTGTATAGTGTCTGTCCAGGCAGTTCAGTGTTCATCTGCCTCACCTCAAGCCCTGAAACCACTCACCCCTGCATGAACTATATTTTGCTGTCAGTTTAAGAACAGTAGGTTGAGTGTGTTTTAATGGCTCTGGCCCTTTTGGGACATTCGGAGGATCTGGAGTAAAAGAGCCTGCACCTCCTCATCCATTCGACCCTGCAACAAATAAAACACAAATATCTTTATTAAATCTTTAAACTCTGGGCTTATTATTATAAAGTCTGGATATGGAACTCTATTGTTTCTTAAGTAATCCTATGTTATACTTATTTCATTAAATAAGCCTGTTGTTATACAGTAACTAAACTGAGTCAATTATTAACCAACATTAAACTAGTATAATAATACTAAAATACTGATGTATTTGAGAGAATCTGGATCTACAGGACTGGACAGTGGGTCCAGACTTTCTCAAGTACATTAGTGTACTGATATTAGAAACTTAATAACTAGTTATAACAAGTCAAGTACAGCAGGACATGGACATGCGAATGGCTGACCTGTACTGCAGCTAGGAGGTGAGAGCGATATATGGCCACCACTGCTCTGTGCTTGCGCTCCCAGTCCTGAGAAGACAATTGCAAGAGAAATGTATTTGATTCTCACCATTAGATATAAGCCAATCCCCTGGGAGGAAAAACATTACACTGCTTAGTATCACAATCTTTAGTTCAGGCGCAGTGAGCTCCAATTTGCTGGGTGCTGCCCCCACCTGGAGTTGCTGTGTCAGTACAGATACCCGGTTCTGGAGTGCCAGTTGCTGTCCTGGTATTCCAGAAGATGGAGTAGATGGGGGGAGACCAAGCGGAGGAGTCAAAGCCCCCAGAGCCTCCTTCAGACGGAACACCTCTTTAGACAACTCTGTGATCTGAGAGAGAGAGAGAGAGAGAGAGAGAAAGAGAGGGAGAGAGAGAGAGAGAGAGAGAGAGGGAGAGAGAGAGAGAGAGAGAGGGAGAGAGAGAGAGAGACAAAGATAGTACCACAGTCCAAAATCTTTAAAACT
>JBBJLR010000040.1:10820418-10837885 GCA_037577145.1 Brachypetersius gabonensis | reverse complement strand
GGTAGGAGTTGGGGGTCCTGGCTTGTCTTGGACACAGGCAAGGGGGGCTTCAAGGAAAAAAGGTTGGGAACCACTGTAATAAGGTATGCTATTTAATTGATGGGGATGCTCAGAAAAAGCAGTGCAATCAAAAAACTACAGTGATTTTTTTTCTACTCTGCCTTCTTACAATCAGAGTGGCTACATTGGGATTAAAAACTATAGTTTAATATGTTGTCATGTTGTGGAGCATTCTGTGGCATGCCCTCCTAAATCTCCCTCTCATTTGTTTGACAGAATTCACAATGTTATGTTCTTTATTGTGTTTTCATTCATAAATATTCTCTCACCTCAATTCCCAGCTGTATCTACATCATACAGCTACTAGAAATCTTATGTTCAATACAGTCTTTACATTCAAATTTCTAATAGTAATTTGGCTGTGACTATGATTATAGTCTCTATATAGTCTTTATGCTCAGCTTTTGAATTTGGCTATGCCCTGCTAGTGGAGGGTAAAAATGTTCCAGACAGCTTGGAAAGTTCAAAAGTCCCTCAAGTCTGTTTTAGCATCACTGGAGGAGACAGATAGAAATATTTACAATAGCGTTTATCATTTTGGCCGACATGCCCTTTAAACATGACCAGTAAATCTCTTTTTGACTCCAGACATTGTTATGCAGGCTGCAAAACCTTAGAAATCTCTTTTCACCTCATATGTAGTTGGCAAAGCGTATCAGTGTGTAATTTATTGTGACATTGATATCCTATCAATTTATTGCACACCTCTACCATGAAACCCTTTCAAACACAAGGTCTGCCGGTCTTTGGTTGGATGGCTGGTGTTGAAGAAGGAAGCTTTGAAAGGATTGAATTTACAATGCTCAGAAAGGCTTGGCGCGAGCTAATCCATTTGTAATCCCTGCATGGATTTTGACCCTTTTGAACTGAGAAGGAGGTGTCAGAGCCCTCTGATGTACGGTGGGCTGGGGCACATGAATAATAGATTGAGTTTGCTTAAGCATGCAGAGGGGTCCCATTGTGAGCTCTCACAAGAGCCTAAAAGGTCTCTATTGTTTTTCCTGTGATCAGACACCAGGCACAGTAAAGCATCCGCAATGGCACCCATGCACTCAAACATACACTAGCACATCTGTGCAAGAAGAGACATCCTGGCTGCAGGTGCTTTAAACAGACACATTGATTCACCGCACACACTAATCACTGCCCATGATGAGTGAGCTGATTAGCTTGGCTCGGGGCAATGTGTGGTCATCGGAGCGGTCAAATGGGATGCCAGCTATTTGATTTGTGCTCTAACTGAGCTCCTTTAGTCCATTAGGTCTTTAATGTAGTGAGTGTCCGCATAAATTTCAATAAATGCTTAATGTTTCACACATCAACCATCTTTCTTCTTACTCCCCATTGGAAATGACTGCATGCGGACACTCACCGGGTCAGATGGGATGTTATTAAATGATAGTATTTGATGAATAATCGATTAAAACTGGACTGAATTAAATTTTCTATTGTTCTTTGGTATGGTGATGGAAGGTTGTTGCACGTTGCTGCTGTGAGACAGCTTACTGAATGCTGGCATCTCTGAACCTGTGGCTCAGTGCACTCGTTTGGGAGACCATATGGCTGCCTTTGTAATTGTCAGGGTGGCAGCTGACAGCGGACACACTCTCTGTGGCTGCGCTGAAAGACAAATGCTCCTCTAACACTCTCATCAACACTTTCCTCTGGACCCCTTCTGCCTCGTGGACAAGAATGGGACTCCCTCAAGGGCTGTTTATTAGTACCATACAGCCAATATGAGCAGTAGGCAGTGATGCAGCAGAATGAATAATGTATATTATGAGAGCGGTCATTCAAGGCAGTGAATATTTCCCGACATGGTCATCTGCGTTCTGGCAGGGACTTTCCGTTCTAGTCGAACCTTGTGCGGAGGCCGTTGTTCCACCTCTCAATAATGAACAGTGATTGCAAATCACTTGAATAAAGTCTTTGTGGGAACTCGATCGTTCCACTCGACAAATGCTTTCAGTGTTGATCAGCTACTTGACTGAGCAGTAAGTGGCCAACGTTAGCTTTGCATTCCACTCTTCTGTTCTACCTTAAAATGGCGCAGCAGTCGCGTTCTATGCATGGGATGCATGATGATCCATTTAAGGTGGAACAGAAAACAGCTTTTTCTAGAACTTATCATTTTCTTTATTAAAATTACTCTTGGAGCTGGTTTCCCCAGACGCAGATTAAAGAGTCTTGGATTAAATTGCAGAGGCACCTTTGGAAATCCTAACCATGTTCTCTCTAAACACAAAATCATTCTTTATGATGTAAATAACATGAGGCAGTGTGTGCACCCTATCTCATACCTGTGTGTTCATTTAGCACACAAAGCACTTCAGATAAACAATTTTACTGTCTTGGCTGCTTGTTATGCCACAATTGTATATTAAAATTTCACAAATAAGTCAGATTTGGCTAGAAAGGATTTCAAATTCTATTTATTATTTATTGTATTACATTCATAGGATGTAATACAATGAGTATAATTGTCCTTTTGTGTTTTGCATGGGTTTGGATGGTCTTTAGATAATTGGTTTCCTTAGCGGACTCAAAGAAGCCAATACATTTCCCTCTGTCCTCAGGCAACCCTCCACAAGCTTTGGCTCTTTGGCCCTTTTGTAGTTCGCTGTGAAATCTCACCATTGTCCTGCTTGTTTCAGGTGGTCCCCTCAGCCCCAGTGATAGGCGACACAGACTACTCAGACCCCTTTGATGCTCACCAGGATCCACAGTCCGAAAGTCGGCAGGGTCCTACCACCCCCGAGAACAATGGCTACATGGAACCTTATGAGGCTCAGAGAGTCATCACCGGTCAGTCGAATGTTTTAATAGCCTTTATTTCCACCATTCTGCTGTTTAAGTTTCCATTCAGTGTTTGTTTGCTGTAAACACATCACATGTGGCTGTTGATTGACTTTAGTGGCACCTCAGTTGGTTTTACCTTATCACACAAGTGTCCAGTTCCAGCCCTGAAGGCCTGTGGCCCTGCACAGTTTGGTGATTTCCCTGCAGATCCACTTTCTGAACCTGGTGACCAACTGCTGAGTTGAATTGGGTGTGTTTACGCATGGAAACCAGCAGATTGTGCTGGAGTAAGATTACTGGAGTAGGATTAGAACTGGACACCCAATCTTGTGACTGAAGATTGGACCTGTTTCACACACACAACCTCTACATGAGCGGGTGAGCGATCCTGCTTATTAGCCATGTCAGCAAGTTTGTGGTGTTCACATGGCCTGCTTTCAGCAAAGCAGTGCATCCTAGATATGTGTGAGAAGTGAGGCATTTAGTGAGTATGTGTTAAGCCTCCATTTTCCATGTGCTGTATGTGATATGCACTGGACAACTATGACTTTATTTTCAGCCCACTGTGCCATTAAGAAGTGCAAGCGCTGTACGAGTGGTGATGTATGTAGGCGGTTGCAGATCCTGTCATGCTTAGAGTTTATGAATGTTTCTTGAAATAAAATTCAACACACAAAATGTGGCTTATACAAAAGTAATGGCAGCTTCTGTTTGCCGTATTTTTGTTCCAATATGTTAAGCTTAATTTTAGCTTTATTCTTTAAATTAGCTCTGGAAATGAGTACTACAGAAAGTTCATTTGTTCTTTTTGTTATTCTGCAAAACAAAAAATTCCTCAATGGAACGTTACTCGTGTCATTTTAGTGCCTTGTAGTTTACTGTGGACTGTCCTCATTCAGCTCTGCTCATTCATTACAGGGTGTCCTGCCATGCCTCTAGAGGGTCTGGGTTAGTGAGCGTGAACGTGAGCTTAAGTTCGTCCCTCTGTGTTTTCTCCAGTCTGGAGAAGGTCTCTGTTAAAAGTCTTCATAGACGTGCCACGTTCGATACGGCATCGTTCCATCATCCAGACCCTGTCCACTCACGATACATGCAGCTCTCTTTAGTGTTTGGAAGTATTTGTCCAAACAAAAGCCAGATACCCAGAGCCCTAATGTCAGATGGTAGCTAAAAATATTATGCCGGGATAATTTGATCCCTAATCTAATTGATATGCTCCATTTATTACTAAGTGTCCCAGTGGATTGTTTACTTGCTTATTGCTGTTCAGGGTCAAATCTGGTCAGATCACCAGGGAGGCTTTTAACACACTTAACAAGCTGTTGTAGAAGAGATACAACAGCTTGTTGTAGAAGTAATGCCCATGACATTGCTGGTATAGACTTTTTCTGTTAGATACAAAGAAGCATAAAAAAAAAAACCAACAACACAAAAACTAGATTTTTTTTTTTCCAGTTTTTTTAAAAAATGAACTAAACATGTCTCTTCTCTTGAGGTTTCAGCTGCTATCTGGCGCTGAGCCTTAGAAAATAGAATAATTCTCTCTCTCTCTCTCTCCCCTTCTCTTTCTCTCTCTCTCTCTCTCTCTCTCTCTCTGTCTTACCCTCTCTCTCTTTCTCTTTCTCTCTCTTTTTCTTTCTCTCTCTCTCTCTCTCTCTCTCTCTCTCTCTCTCTCTCTCTCTCTCTTTTTTCTCTCTCTTTTTCTCTCTCTCTGTCCCTCCCTCCCTCCCTCCCTAAACAAAAATCAGATATGCGCAAAGGAGACTGGCCACTTCTACCTTTTGTAGCTGTTTGATTCACTGTTTGTTCTATTTGTCCAGTTAAGAAATCTTAACAGCTCAGTGTGGTTTGTGGAAAGTGTGTAATGATTTAGTTTCTATTCTGCTACTTTCTAGACCTCAATTGATGATAAACACCTCACTTACAATCTTATAAAATGCTAATTTGATTTATTTTAATTTAATGAATTATGTTCTTTTACATTGTTTAGTGGACACTCCTATCTTCAGCCATACACATTATGTGAATACTAGATGTAACAGCTCCTAAAACTAAATTAATTGAAGCTGAACGTGTCCTCAGGACCCGTTTTTCCACTTAGCTGAGACACACCTGAACAAAAGACAACAGGCTAACAGGGGTATCTGACTTGGAATATAAACGCTCTGCATGAACAGAAACTTTATATGGAACGATGGAGTACCATATAAATGAGATTTGTGTTGGATAATCAATATTATTTCACCTGTGATAAAACTAAACTGTCTTTTTATTCAGTAAAATGTCAAGTAAATCTGGACACACGTCGCAGAACAAAGTTTTAAAACATTAAAATACGCACATACTTCATTATTCACATACTCCTATAAATTCATCAGCCCCCATCACCTACTGTAACTCCTAGATCAGAACAGACATTGTGTCCGAGTAAATGTGTGAAAAATATTAGATTACATATTTAACTAAAGCCTAGTTTGTGTTGACAGACAGTGTAATTACTTGTTTTCTGTCCAGTAAACAATGAAGGGTGCAGTGGCGCTATCGCTTCTGGTTACTCCTTGTGCTTCACCTAAAATGGGATGACAAGCTACTATTGTAATTGGCCTTAATTTAACTGTTAGATTGACTTATTGGTGTATTTGTCCTCTTACTGGCAAGCATATCAGCCACTGATCTATCAGGCATCCCTACTAATCAGTGGCCCTTCTGCCTCATGTGTTAAAGACAGCTGTTGACATTCTTGACTGCTTGACTTCATTTAAGGAAAGAGAAAATTGGATTTTTTTACCCCTGGACTTTAACTTTATGGTAAACCTTCATGCAGGTTGCGATATTCAGTGCATGTTTTGTGCAGATACCTAATCCTGGCTCTTTATTTGAGTCGTCAGCCTCACCTGAAGCCCCCTCTGACCGGTTAAAGTCTGAGCTCTGATTCCATCTCTGTGTGTCATCCTTATCTGTTAATAAGTGTCGGCGCTGAGGTACAGTGGAATCTCTCGGCCCCTTCTCTCCTGTCGGAGGCTCTTAACGTCAACATGCTGCCGCCCCCCTCCCCCTCCCCCTCACCTTGGGGTCCGTCCCCCTGAGGCCTCCGCTGTCGCTATGGAGACAGCTGGGGAGCCCACCACAAGAGAGACATTTGAAGGTTAAAGTTTGACTCGCCCCTGTTCTTGGGCCTTCAGTTTTTTCCTTCGTCTGGCCTTTCCTCACTCCGTCTCACAAGCGCAGATTCATGGTGATTTATCTTCTCTGTCAAAAAAATTCAGATCCCAAGGTGTTTGGCTACAGGCTAATAGTTGGAAGTGCAGGAACCAGTGACACTGAGGGTGGGCGATTATGGCTGGAGTGTCACAGTACCTGTAGGCATTTTAATAATATACAAACTGCTTCAATAAATGCCTAATAGTGTGTAATAATTCAATTTCTTTCCTTCAAAATAGATTTGAAATACACACACAATCACTGTGTGATACAGAGCACATTGCTGTTTCAAATGGGACCCGAGGAAAGTTAAGTAGAGGTCTGAAAACGAGGCTTTCATCTTTTCCTGTGAATTTTCTCAGTTTTTTGCGAAGTGTGTTTTGTACTGGCAAAATGCATCCAAACAGACCCGTCTGTGATGGCAGGCATTTGATTTCTGTTGATGGTTGGATCCCATTTGTGCAGTGAAATGGAAATACGAATTGGTCTGGTGTGTGAGATGAGACATTAAAACTTAAGATCAGAACTGAATATCTTATCTCTCTCCATCTCCTTTCCCCCTTGCATTTCTCTCCCCTTTTTTCTTTCTCTCTTCCTCACAAGGGTTTTGTTAAGCCCCTCTATATGAAAACCTGAGCTTCTGCCAAGCTGTGCAAACACAATTTGTCCCCCCTTCAAATTTGTGCCCCGCCACTCCTCAGCACACATTTTCATAATTAATGTCGCCCAGTGAGAGAGCGCAGCTGGGCAAGGGGGGAAACATATCGATTTCACGTTACCTCTTGTTTTTCTCCTCACATTCCATCTCCATCCATTCTAATGAATAAATGTTGCTGTTTGCCCTGCAGCTGCGGGTGCATGCTTTTGGGGTTTTTTTTATTTTGTTTTTATTTATTTACTAGGACCCTGCTCTATTCCTTCAATCAGACTGTAGCCACCGCAAGAAAAAACACTTTGTAAAACCTAAAGGCATGTATGTGGGTCTACACTTCAGTTCCTGCCTCAGTTCCTCACTTATAACACTGTAACGTACATATAGAGTGCCATGAAAAATGGTTTCACCGTTTATGCATGTTTGTCATACAAAATGTAATACAAGTGTATGTATATAATACGAGGAGAGCATGAGGATACATAAAACACAGTTTATAGTTCCAGATAGGTCCTAAAATCTGATTGACTGAGCCATATTTGAAAGGCATTGTAAAATTCTGTATTAATGCATAAATCCATTAAAAGCCACTGAGCTTCTAAAAGCCACTCAATATAATTGTAAAATCATATTGTCTCAAAAACGTGTATCGTCATGAACCTTACAGTGCATTTTTATTGGCTTTTAGACGTTTCTCAATAATAAATCTTGAATTTTATTATTATTAGTATTATTATAATAATAATAATAATTAATGTGTGGTGCAGCATCAATGAGGGCTAATCTATATGGCGAAAATAAATATTATGACTGTACAGCTTTATATTGTGATGGGTTCTTCACTGGTATGAATTATTTAGACTAAAAGTATTTTTACTTGTTGGATCGCGTGAGTGCCCACAGAGCAGTCATCTGGAACGTCTGGAGACTGGTATAAACATCACCTCATATCAGTGCTGCAGAGAGTGTTTCAAAAACTACTTAACAAACATTACACTGTGCAGCCATAGTACCTGTACACTTTATAGCACTGTTTCTCAAACCAAAGGCCATATTTCTGCTGAAGCCCAGTACCAGGTATTCAATGTTCTTGATCTTGTGGTTAAGGGGGAGTTGGATCTGGGATAAATATATGGCCTGCTCTAGATTGGGAAATATGAAGACAGACCATATACTGCAGTGACGTTTTATGTGATAAATTTATTCTCTCAGAGCTGCAGAGGCGAGCCGGAGGCCGGGGCAGAGGGGAGGTGCAGCTGTATGACACTCCATACGAGGAGCAGGGCTCCAGGCCCACAGAGACGACTGAGGAGGGCAGAGAGGGCAGACTGCCACAGGATGACGAGAGGCCCGCAGATGAGTACGACCAACCCTGGGAATGGAAGAAGGACCACATCTCGAAGGCTTTCGCAGGTAAGAAAGACACATATTGTCCGCACATGGCCTCTATCTCAAACGGGTGTCTACACAACTGTAGCTGCGTCCCATTTTCCACACTTCTATTCTAAATGTCATACTTTTTTTGTGTTTTGTTTATCTTGCATTCAACTCAAGGGTACAGTGCAAAATACCCCTGTGAAAATGATCCCTAAAAACAGTTTAGAGTGTTTATCACACTAATATTGCTAAATATACAAAGTAAATAAAAAAAATGCAATCATTATATCATAAATAGAGATTTTATAGTAAGTATATCCATGTGTTCTTGTGGAAGTTCAATATTACTTGTATTTTCCGTCAGAAACCTGGTTTGACTCAATCAGTCCTTCATTAAATTCAAGCATTGGCTGGAGGAACGGAGGAGGAATCTCACAAAATTTCTAATGTTAACTTTGCTGGCAGAAAGACACTTTATCACATTAGAACAATAGCTTTAAACAATTTGCATAGCTGCCTAAGACCTTTGCCTAATACTTTCTGTTAAATAAGAAAAAATGCCATAAAGCACAGCTGAACTGCACTAGCCGTAATGTCGCCACTGAGAGAGGAGATAGTGATGGAGTGAGATTGATAAATTGAGTGACTTTGAGATGTGCTGCTTTACAGGAGTGTCACCGGCTCGTCTGTTAATTTACAGCCTCACTCTCTCCTAATCAAGTGCTCATGTGGGGTTGGGGCTCTGATTGGCTGCCTAGAGGATGTGCCCTTTAGAGCTTTACTGTGTTTGTCTGAATCCACTGGAATTAGCATTTGAAGTGATTTTATATTGGTGTAATGAAGGTGAAGGGAGGGATTGGCTGTAATGTATTTCAGAGTCCTGCATTAGACTGCTTTATACATACAGAGCTACATATCTGCTGTGACACTGCTGGGGTGATGGAGGGAGTGACAGGGAGGGGAGGGAGGCGGGAAGGCTGAAGGCCTGAGATGTGCTTCTGAATGAATTCCCCTAACACAAACACACTCACAGTAAGAGACTGATGGAGGACAATTATGACTATGACTGGGGAGGAGAGTAGTGTGTGCGTGCATGTGTGGGTTCATGTGTGTGCATACATTGCAAAGTTTGCAATTTTGCGTGTTCGTGGGAGAGAGCCTGAATGGGTTGATGTAGTTTTTGCTGTTTGTTTGATTCTAGGTTTGCTGGTATGTCCTGTGAAAAGGTGTGTGTTAATGAACTGGTTAATGAAGGGAGTGGTTTTCTGTGCACAGCACAGAGATGTAGAATGACATGACATGGAATTGCTTTTTTGCATTTTTGGTATTTGCATGAATGGAAATAATTCTTCTCTGCTTACATTGTTTGTGGTGCTCTTGTTCACTTTTAAAATTCCTTTACAAAACTCATGCAGGTGTCCTGACTTGTAAGCAGACCCCACCGCTCACAGCTATTAAAGGCAGCTGGTTCAATTACAAACAATTACATTTTTCAATCTAATGAGAATTTCCAAATGAATGAGTTGTTTGATGGTGTTGAAAGGCCTGCATGCATTTCCTCAAAGTTCATTTACAACCAGGTAAAAAAAATTGTTTTTTTTTTACTGTTGTCTCAAAATAATTATAATTGGTTGAATATTCTATATTAATTTTTTTCCTGAGATTGTGATTCTTTTTGGCATCTCCCCCCCCCCCCCCCATTTTGCCCTCTCTCTGCAGGACTGACACACTTTGTGTGATAAACCACTGCAGGGTGCTGAGGGGGCAGATTCTCTTAACTCCCACTACACACACACACACACGCACACTCCCTCTTCATCATCACCCCTCCTCCAACTCTACCTCTCCCTTCTTCACCACCACATCACACCCTTCTACACACTCATCAGAGCTGATTACAGAGAGAGAGAGAGAGAGCGTGTGCGCGTGTGAGTGTGGGTCACAGAGGGAGATCCAGACAGTCCACACTACACCCATTATCATGTCTGAATCCGATCAGACGTGTTAGGAGAGAGCTGACGTGTTTTCTGTACATTTCATTCCCAGCTCATTTCTGAGTGCTGAGGGAGAGATTGCCTGTACTGGTGTAGCATTATTGGTGCAGCACAGCTGTAGTGTTTAGTGATGTTGATGGATAGCAGAAGCCTAAATGTGAAGTGTGTGTGTTCTGTCTATGTAATATTTACTGTGGGGAAGTTGTAAGAGGAGCAAACTCATGACACTTTCAGAGTGGGAGTGCTCAGGTTTCTTCTAAACAAATATCCTCTGATTCTGACAATGTTTTAAAAAGTATTAATATTTATACATAGTGAAAGTTTTGGAGTCATTTTTTAACATGATCCTTGTCACACTTTGTAAACTATCCAGCTTTATAGCAATATTACTCGACAGGATGGTGCCTTTCCGTAGTTCCTCTTTTCTTTCCAAGTCTGAAGAATTTAGCTTGGTCTGAGAAATTTGGATGTGTGTCTGTGTGTCTGTGTGTCTGTGTGTCTGTGTGTCTGTGTGTCTGTGTGTCTGTGTGTCTGTGTGTCTGTGTGTCTGTGCGTCTGTGCGTCTGTGCGTCTGTCTGTCTGTCTGTCTGTCTGTCTGTCTGTCTGTCTGTCTGTATCACTGTGAGTGGGGGGCTGGCTTATCAGGCTGTTAGAAAGCCAGGAGAAAGAAGAGTAGCTCCATTGTCAATTATCTCTCTCTCGCTCTCTCTCTACTCTCTCTCTGTCTCTCTCTCGCTCTCGCGCTCTCTCTCTCGCTCTCTTGCTCTTGCTCTCTCGCTCTCTCTGACAGAAATGAAGAGGCATGTCTTAGACAATTCCATGTTTTGCCAGCGCAGTGGGGATGAGACATGAGTGACAGGGGGGGGGTGAAAGAGGACTAATGTCTTAGTTTGGAGGAGGGAGGGAGAGAAAGAATAAATGTGCAAAAGATAAACCGATGCGGGGAAACACTGATTATTAAAGATGGTCTGTAATGAAATAAAATCAGGATGTGTGGGTTTTCTGGTAGAATGTGAATGTCTGCATTAATTCTTGCCACTTAATTTTAAATGCATTTACACAGTGTTGTTTATTGCTCTCTACACAACAGCAGCTGCTCTCCGCTGCACTCACCTTCTACCGCTGACGTGTGTGTGTTCTACCGCTGACGTGTGTGTGAGTGTGTGAGTGTGTGAGTGTGTGAGTGTGTGAGTGTGTGAGTGTGTGAGTGTGTGAGTGTGTGAGTGTGTGTGTGTGCCAGGTGAGGCATTCTATCTAATTGAGCCAGACAGCAGCCTTTCTTTCTTATGCCAGTAAAAGTGGTGGATTATGGATTGTATTTTTTCTCTTCCCTATGACGGCGCTCACCCAGTCATGGCCTCTGTGAAGAGCATGCAGTCACTCTGATTCTCACGCTGAGAGACATTTGTCCCTTTCTTCAGTAATGTACAGTGACACAGCTACAGGTTATCTGTCTGTATGTATTTTACTGGAGAGCCTAGGCAACTGGAGCTGTGTGTGTGAAGGAGAAAAAGCAAGTGAGCAACAGTGCAAGTGTGCATGTCTGAGAGTGAGAGCAAACACTGTAAGCTCACTGCTCTTTCTCTCTCTCTCACTCTCACTCTCGCTCTCGCTCTCTCCCTCACTCTCGCTCTCGCTCTCTCTCTCACACACACACACTACATTTCAGGTCAGTAGCTAATATAGGCTGATTTGCTGCCCTTTGTCAATATTACAAGAGCTGGCAGGTGAGGAGAGAAAGAGAGAGAGAGAGTGTGTGTGGAAAGAGAACAAAGATGGAAGGTGTTAATGTAGGTTGGAGCAGGATCAGGGCAGCACAGACCTCTTAAGTCATGCGTCATGCTGTAGTTGGCGTCATGCCTATATTAGGCTGTGTTCCATATTGTAAACTCTACAGCTCTATTCCAATTTTTTTCAGATTTTTTGCTTTGGTGGTTCAATTTCATGACCCATATCAGTCTACAGTGAATGAATCTGTCCCATGAAATGACCTCCGCACGTAATCAATAACGAATGTGAATGATCCACATGCCTCATTAACAACAACAAATGAACCAGAAATCCTCCAAGATCATCAGATCTGATCTGCTCTCTGCTGTTCATGATAAGGAGAGATGGTAAAAAAGACCACATGCTTTAATGCTTCTACAGCATTTACTGGAACAAACTGTGCTACACAATTAGAGATGCGCCGATCCAATATTCTGTATTGGTATCGGTCTGATTCTGACCTAAATTACTGAATAAGAAATTAGAAAGGAATAAAAATGTAATTTGGTCCGGTAAAAAATTACAGAAAATAATTACAGCACACATAACGTGATTTGTAATGTGCATAACGTGAGAAGAGTTTCTGTTGCGTGTGAGACATGTCAACAGTTTGGAGTTACTTCAGACTCCAAGAAGAAAAAGCCAAAAAAAGACTGCAAAATGTATTGGGACACCTCGCCCGGGTGTCCAAGTACTTTATACCCTGCTTTTTTAGACGGGGCAACCATCAATCTCTGTGAAACTTCAGTTAGATCGGGCTCGTTTAGACCTTTCCAAAGACCGCTCATTTGCCATAATGGCCTCCGGTGATCCGAAGTCATATTGTTCACCTTGCCCGGGAGTGTTTGTGAGGGGATATCGGAGCACTCAGTCCAGCCCCCTGCTAAGTAACAGCCAATTGTAATCACGGGCCATGGCCAACTAGCTTATCTCGCTGTTTGTAAAAGTGCTACATGAAAACCCCCCATTTAGAGTCTCCTTTGTAAAAGTGCAGCATTAAGATTTATGACGCAATATTTTTTTTCACACATTTAACTCTAAATGTGTGTAAATTGTGAAAAAATGACACTTCTAAATTTGTTAAGCTGTTTTCACCAACGGCACCCCATAGGAGACATCTTACTATGCCATGCTCTCTGTGCAATATTTCTTCTTTATTATATAACAGTTATGATTTTTGTGTTTGTGTTAAGGTATCCAAAATGCAGCCAGACATTTTTGAACGCATTATTTTTGTTTTAAAAAAAGACTGATGTAAAAAAAAAAATCAGATCTGTTTGTCCATTTGTCCAGATCCGTATGACATTTAGACAAAAACTGATTTGTAGCACTTCACCTTGGAACTGTAAACATGACTAAGATCTCTGTGCCTGTTTTGCCCGATTTCCTGTTCTCACTTATCTGCTTAGCTACTGCCATCATGTCTACAGTTTTTATACATACATTCACTCACAAACTGACAGTGACGGTTCAGAAGGCCTACAGGCGAGTTGGCCATAGAATCGCTTTCATAAATGCACCATCTCTTCTGCTGCTGCTGTTGTTGGATGCTGTGTTGCTTGTTTCTCATTGTGTGTGTGGTCAGTGTTCTGGTGCAAATGCCATACATGAACATTTTATTCTTTATAATTAGCGTATTAATATGTCTTATAGGATTTAATGGTCATGAAAACATAGGTGCAAGTGTAAACAAAATAATAATCTCTTGCTCTTATCACAGCAGCACAGATTTCCTTAAGGATTCTGTCTTATTTGCTGAACTCTCATTTACAACTTGTGCGTCCAGCTCATCCCCTGCTGCTCAATGGGAGAAAGATCTGGAGACTGGGGAGGTCAGGACATAATTCTAGAAACGTCTTGCTTTTTTTTCGACTGGATATAATTTTGGCACAGTTTTACTTGGGATCATTATCCTTTTGAAGAATTAAATTTTATCCAATGATGAACAAACCAGAATCAACTCAGTGATGTAGAAGAACTGAGTGATATTTTTCTTTCTTCATGATCAACACAAAGTGAATGTCAGTGCACTAAAGACCTGAATTATCTTCTTCAAAACAAATAGTTTGGGCTTTTGTGGCTAAATTAAGCATATAAAATGCTGAAAACCAGTCCGTCACAAGTATTTGTAATGATAAAAATAAAAGCAGTGTATCGAGTGATAGATATAATATTAATGGTATTGGTATGTTCGAGGCTTCAAGCAGCTCTTTCTGAAGCTGCAGGTGTGTTCGTGTAGGTTGGGCGCAGGAGGTCATCCCCTCATCCAGTTTGCTCTGTCTTTCCACGGGGGCCACAGTGTGACACCAGACATCAATAATGCACCCAGAGTAGAGTGAAAAAGCTTGGTATGTGTGCGTGTGTGTGCTCTTCTCTTGCTTCAATAATTAAACAGACAAGCAGGAGATGTATGGGGCTGTCTGACTCCTACTACTGTTCAAGCAGTCCTTTAGAAAGAAAGAATGAGGGCGTCATGCCTGGTGGTCTCTTATGAAGCTCTCTCTCTCTCTCTCTCTCTCTCTCTCTCTCTCTCTCTGTCTCTCTTTCTGTCTCTCTCTCTGTCTCTCTGTCTCTGTCTCTCTCTGTCTGTCTCTGTCTGTCTCTCTCTCTCTCTCTCTCTCTCACTCACCCTCTCTGTCTCTGTCTCTCTCTCTCACTCACTCACTCACTCACTGTCTCTGTCTCTCTCACTCACTCACTCACTCACTCACTCACTCACTCACTCACTCACTCACTCACCCTCTCTCTCTCTCTCTCACACACACACACACACATATATATATTTGTGAGCACAGTTCATCACCTGCAACTGAGAAATGCTGTAGTAAACCCTAACTTTGGCTTCAGTAGCCAATTTTTTTTCAAAAAATTAATCATTTGTGGTGAGAACATCCTCTTGTCCTCTTGAGGATCGGTTAATTGTCTCCAGTATTACAGATTTTGTAATATTCATATCATTGTGAGTACATTTAGTAAAAGGCATCTGGATAATTACAAGGCCACACACACATGCGCGTGCACACAAACGCACGCCTTCCCCTTGGCAATCTCTTCATGTAATCCTGTTTGAATGGGAGACGTGACTGTGTGCATTACAATGATGCACCGTGTGAATGTGTTTGTGTGTAAGATGCGTTGCAGGGTTGAGGTAGTAATAAGCAGTTAGTGCACAGACTGCATTTTTGTTCTCATTAGATTAGTATAGCTTGTGTGCCTGCTGATGCTGGTGATTGTCCCCTGAGGATCAGTGACATTCTGTCTCAACACATGTTTTTCTTTCTTATCTCACTTATCACCTCTCTCTCTCTCTCTCTCTCATCACCCCTCACTTGCTCTCATCACCTCTCTCTTTTTCCCCTTAAATCTCAAATTTCATGACAGTTTGGTTCATATGTCTTTAAAAGTTTTATTTGGTCAAAAATTAACATCTGTTTATTGATTATTGCTATTTTAATTGATCCTGACATTCTAGAATCAGTGCGGTTGAATTTACTCCTTCAGATCAATGCATTTCTCTTTCTCTCTGTCTTTCTCTGTCTCTCGCACTCGTCTGTACTGTGTATCCGGATGGCGACCCCATTCAGGGTCAGATCTGAAGGAGTTGCCCGAGTTGCCCTGGCCTTCTCCAGTAGGCCAGCTGGAGGAGGAGCCCTCCATGGGCGAGCAAGGTGACCCCTGTGACCCCTGCTGACCTCTGCTGCCCCGTTCCCTGTGTCCTGCACATGTCCTGCTTGCTGAATCACAATTGCTGCTTGACTCCTGCAGTAAAAACTCCCGTCTCCCAGAATCCCCCTTTCTCACTGCTCTAGATTACCTAGCGCTGTGTATCCGATCACTTCTACACTGTGCTTGTGCACTGTCTCGATGTAGCAAACCTGCTTAAACCCACACCAACAATGTGGGCGCAGTTAAAGCACCTGAAAGGGCCCACATCTTAGAAAATAACATTCCCCTTTTTTTCATTAAAGTTCATGTAAACATGGTTAGTGTTTTGAAATATTTATTTCACTGCACAATCAATATAATCCATTTATCCGCACGAAGTCACATTCAGGAATGCACATACATATGGCTTACTACAGTTATAGAAGTGATGAGTGTTGTTACTGCAGACAGGCTGTAGAATTTGAAGTGGAAGATGTGGAGAAAATGATTAAGCGTTGTTCCTGACACATACAGTACGTGTGAGTAGCCACTGTAAAGTGATGAGCAGTGTTGCTACTGCAGACAGTCTAGAGGAAATCAGGGCAAGTCATTTACAAAATAGGAGTTTGAAAGGCGTAGCAACAGTAACAGTGGGAAACATTATGGGCCCCCTTTCTTTTAGAGTTTTAAAAGTGCTTTTTTCTGATTGTATTCTCTCTTTCTCTCCCTCCCTCTCCCTCCCTATAGTGCAGTTTGAGGGTGTGGACTGGGATCGCTCCTCTCCTCCTCCCGATCGCCTTCGTTCCCCCAGAGCTCCTCTCGCTACAGGCAACATGAAGCTCCGCAAACCCAGTGAGCCTCCCTCTATGCTCGGGGAGCGTGTGGACCCCACCCTCCCCCTGGAGAAACAAGTGTGAGTAACACTATCGCATTTGTTGGCTGACATGTGCAGTGCAGTTTATTCTGAAACGGTGCATATTAGACAGTGTGGGGTGACGAAAGGTGAAAATGGCAGTGGGGGGGTTCTGGGAAATGGCTTGATGATCTCATCTGTTCGGTTCTCTCCTGAGCTCTAGGGAAGCCCAGCTCAGCATGGTGGGTTTTAGGAGTGTGTGTGTGTATGATTTATTGGAGCCGCGTGCGTATGGTTATGCTATTAGACTGACTGCTGGAGTGTGTCTGGCTGTAGTGGGCTCTCTGTTGTTCTGGTCCTCACACAAACAGCCAGTGTCTTCCCTACATTCACACCTCAGAGTCTCTTGTGTGGCCGTTTGAAGTTAAAATCTGTGTGCATGGTTGTTTTCCACAGGTGGTACCATGGTGCTCTGTCCCGTGTGGATGCTGAGTCTTTGTTGACGTTGTGCAAAGAGTGCAGTTATCTGGTGAGGAACAGTGAGACCAGCCACTCTGAGTACTCCCTCTCTCTCAGGTGCAGTACAAATGACCATTCTGTTTTGACCACACACTCTCCCCCAGCCCTCAAACACACAAATAGGGCTGTAAAGCTCTGTCTGCCATCATAATGATTCAATTATATTACTCCAAATCTTTTTCTAAAGATTAGTGTAGTGAAATCTCACTACAGTTTGGTTACTTTTTGCGTAAATGTTTAGGGGAAAATGAGCAGATTTTTATCATCACTATACTTACACCTTATGACTAATCTTGACATATATAAGTGCACTTGAAATTATACCATTAGATCAAGGCATGTTAACACACTGAAGCTTTTTTATACCCAAACGCACATGTGTTGGGCGCATGTCTGTTTTATTATCCCACTCTTCTATCTTCAGGCAACCCAATCTTCTCTGTTTTTTTTCCACTTCTTTTTTCTTTTATCTTTATCCTTGTTTCCTTCAAGCCTAAAGTCTATGCTGATGTTTCTCCCGATACGCCACGAGCTTGTGTGAAAGTGCTTATCTGTTCAGATCTCTCCCTCTAATTAGTGTCTTGATCCATGTCTTTT
>JBBJLR010000040.1:10784222-10798582 GCA_037577145.1 Brachypetersius gabonensis | reverse complement strand
TGGATAATTGTGATTATATTTTGAAAAACAGAACCCGGTTTTCAAAATTGTGTGTAAACAATTGAAAAAAACTGTAAGCAGCAGTTTTAAAGATGTGGTGCTGCATCGTATGACTCATATGAAATATAGAAGCACATGGTGGCCCTCACTCTCACAGCATCTGCAGTTTCATGTGATTTGGGGAGACCAGTGTAGCAGGTGGAATTGGACATGACTAATCAAGGGAAAATTGTAATGATTTATCAAAAACTGAAATTATTACTGATATCATGTGTCAGTTATTATTGTTATTGTTGTTGTTGTTGTTGTTGTTGTCGTTGTTATTGTCATTATCACAAATACATGTCATTCAGAATCAAACACATCATCAGTATCATGATTTTTCAGATTTGAAAAAATCTGAATAAAGTACAGATTTGAACAGAATAAAGTAGAATAAAAATACAAATGTGCACTATGCAAATTAGGAATGTAAAAATAGGATCAAATATGTGCATGTGTACTGTAAACAAAAAATATTTTATTCATATATATATATGTATATATATATATATGTGTGTGTGTGTGTGTGTGTGTGTGTGTGTGTGTGTGTGTGTGTGTGTGTGTGTGTGTGTGTGTTTGTAAACTATATGTAAACTTAGATATGTATGTATGCACACAGTGAGCATATGCATGTATATATGTACAGAGTGATATCCACAATGTAATTGAAATGTACATATTACTTTATTTAAACACTCATTCATAATTCTAGTAGTGCTTGTATGGTTTGTACTGTACTTCTGGTGCTAATATTGTTTGCTATGTTATACCAAAAGAACAGTCCAACGTTTCAAAATCATAATATAATTAAGTCATAACCATAAGAAGGTTGACTTAAATACATTGTTCAAAAACTGTGCATTTTGAGGTAAATGAAACAGTGTGTGTTTACAAATGGGCTTAAATATGATTTCCTTTGATCATACATAAAGCTGCAAGAGTTTGTGTTTTCAAGAATGTGTGTTATTTAAACTCAAAACGCTTATATTTAAGTCAAGTATATGGATGAAATCACATGTTATTATAATGTCATGGTTTGGAAAACTAGCTGTTAAAGGTTGGAACAATACAGTGTATAACAGTTTCTTAATGGATTTGATGTTCATGACCTTTAGATACATGTATATTAGATACATGTGACCACGTGACGCTAGCCAGCATATAGTGTGTCTTATGATGATGTGGTCAAGAAGTTTATTCACAAGAAGCTATTGTAGCAATGAACAGATTTTCCATGGACACTTAGGGGGAAATGGGACTTCTTTTAAAAAGGGACCCATATTGCATCACAGAACAGTAGCTGGTCAACAATACACTGCCTCTGTAGCAGGTGATGCTATATGTTACATTTAGCTGCCACAGTAGCTTACAGCTTTCATAAAACAATACTGTACACATGTCAGTAAATATCTCCAATCAATAGAGTCTACAGTAGGCTATAGTTGCCAGACAATGTATTGGCAAAAAGTCCCCCAAATGGCACAGTGACTTTTAGTGACTCCGCTTTAATGCAGACTTCAGTGTAGTTCAAAAGTGTTAGACTACTAATGAAAATGTTTCTATTTTGCGTTCTGTTTCTGCTATTTGTATTATAAAATATATTATCTGTCTGTGAAAACTACAATCCTTGTGTTTTGTGATTTGTGCGTCTGTGATTCTATGGCCCTATTGCATAAATGATAGCATGCCCTCGAGCTCTGCAAGTGTAGGAGGGACAAGACCTAGCGCAACCCCAAGAAAATGGACCATTTCTTTCAAAGGCTTTACATGGCCAGTGTCGCAAATTAGCTTAATTGTAAATAGGGACCAGTAAATCCCCTATAATATCTTAAAATGTTCTTCTTAGTATCATAACTTTTCTTTGTTTGACCATTTCACAATTCTACAACGTATTCTTAGTTATCACTAGGTTTAAAAATTAAACCCATTGGTGTTTCTATTTTCAGACAGGTCTTAAAACTCATGAATGGTTTGGGCATGATAGAAATACACGACAATATTCACACTGGTGTCACACAGCAGGATCAGGCTTAGTGTGTGTTATTCGCTAGATGCTTCAGGATGCTTTGAAGACAGATTTAAAACAACATAACGTTTCCTTTCTGTTTACTGTCTAAGTTTGAGAGAGGCCTAGTGTGGGTGTTTGGCCTGTGAATTTGACAGCATCTGAGCTCTATTTCAAACAGGGTTTTGATATATTTTTCTTTTAATATACAGTTCCCATGGAAACAGTATTGATCACTGATATATATATGAAAAAAGTTTGGCTTCTCAAAATTACTTTACAGGCTTTTGTGACTTATGCTGTCCCCTGGTGTCTGTGTGGCATGGTGCATGTTAACAACTCAGTTCTGGATAATCTTGGCGGTCCAGGCTTGTGTTACCTTTACGTGCATTGTCACCAACATCTAAAAATTCTTATTAAATATTTAAATGTTTTTAATATGAATTGGTACATATATTATATTATAGGGAGATAATATATAACACTGCACTATTATGTAATATCATATAATATCTCCCTATAATACCTCATATCTCCAAAACAGTCACTTTACCAGAGAAGGAAATTCAATAACTGAACATTGTGACACAATTTATTTCTATATTTTTCCATATTTCTTTTAAAGTATAAAAAGCCATTTATGGTCAAACTGAATTGGAACCCATAATGCATTTTCCTTCCATACCATAACAAAATCCAACATGAACATTTCACTTTGGTTGGGGATCAAAAATCAGAAAATGTTTCAGGGGCAGGCAAAAGTCATTACATTTTGAGTGAAGATATATGAAAAAAATATATGAAATATGATAAATCAAACTTAAACTGGGATGGTGATGGCCTAGTGAGTAAGATACTTGCCTCAGGACCAAGAGGTCATGGGTTCAAATCTTACCTTCAGCAAACCACCACTGGGTTCTTGAAAAAGACCTTTAATAAGTTGCTCCAGGGAGACTGCCCCCTGTAGTTAGGGAATGGAAGTCGCTTTGAATAAAAGCATCTGTTAAATGCCGTAAATGTAAGATGACGAGACAACACTGCATAAATTAAGATGGGAAAAGGTTTGTGTTTAAAGCTTGTTGTTAATGGCAGTGATGCTGGTGTTTGTGTTTAAGAAGTTTAAGAAGTTGCAGAGGCTCCAAATCCATTATACAGCATTTTAAATGGCCTCATTGCGGTTCTGAAATGTTTAGTCAATAATATTACCTTTAAATGGCTGTATGTCACTTTACAACATCACTTAATTTACCATACATAGTTATGAGGCCAGTCATTGATTGCTTTCCCCTCCATGAGCCTGCAAACAGCATGTCAGTTCTAAGCTTGCTTGCTTCACAGCTGAACAGCTTTTAATGCTTTTTACTGCACCGTAAAATGCACTGTGTTTAATTAACTCTAGCATTGCTCATTTAAGTCCATTTGGACTTAAGCAAACACATTAACGCAATGTTACTTTCACTTTCCACAAATTTAATGTGCACAAACATTTGGACGTGAACATATTTTATTTGGACATTAATGTTTAATGATTGTACTTCTGTTTTGCTAAATATTCTCACAGACCACCTCATCATTTTATTTCTAAGAACTGGATCAGACCTCTAAGATCAAATTTGAGTAAGACATCTTATACCATGGTAGTCAAATAAGGTCTTTCCTTCAGTGGCAGCGTCAAACATGCGTGCACAGAGTTTGGACATTGATGCAATTTCTGTAATTTTACTCTGTATACCTTTACAAAGGCTTTGAAATTAAGCAATCAAGATGTGATAGCAGTATAGACTTTTAACTTTAATCTAAGGATTTAACAAAGAAATTACAGCCATTTTTCAAAGTCCCTCCATTTTCAGAGGTTCAAAAGTAATTGGACATGTGACTGACAAGCAGTTTAATGGCCAGATGAGGATGTTATTCTTTGACAAATCAAGAATATTAAAGATCTGGAGATGATTCAAAGCTGACTGCATTTGATAGTTCACCACTGGAACTTAACATGAGGTCCAAAGAGGTATCAGTGCAAGTGAAGGATGTCATCATTAAGCAGAAATATCAAAATAACCTTACAGCTAAACGTTTAGGGGTGCCCAAATCAACAGCGTGGCTTATGCCTAAAGCCTTGGAAAACCAAGTAAGACAACTACAATGGATGATTGAAAAACTCTTGGAGAGAAGGAATCCCTTTACATCATCTAGCCAGGTCAAATATACTTTTGGAGAAGTCAGCGTATCACTGTTACAGTCTACAGTCACCTTCATAAATTTTAAAAAAGGGTTCACCTCTAGATGCAAACCACTGGTTACACTGAATAACAGGAAGGACAGATTAAATTTTACCAGAAAGTATCTTAAAAAGCCTGCCCAGTTCTGAAAAAAGGTTGTTTGGACAGATCAAACCAAGAACGACTTGTTCCAGAATGATGTCACGATCCAATGGTTATCTCAGAATCTGTCAAACATGGTGGAGGCAGTGTTATGGCATGGGCAAGTGCAGCTACCAATGGAACTTGGTCACTGGTGGTTTTTAAAGATGTGATTGCTGACAGAAGTAGCAGGATGACTTCGTAAGTGTATATGATTGTACTCTGCTCTGATTCAGCCAAATACTGCAAAACTGACTGGAAAGTGATTTACAGTACAAATAACCCCAAACATACTGTGAAAGCAACCCAGGAGTTTCTCAATTAAAGAAATGGGATATTGGCCAAGTCAGTCAGCTGATCTCAACCCAGTAGTTTTCAATTGCTGAAGAAGGCAAAAAGACCACCAAGACCAGCAACTGAAGTCTCATGTTGACAACCTTACCTGAACTTGCAGAATTCAGGAGAATTTGTCCATTCTACACCACTGATGCCGCTTAGACACTTATCCATTTATTTGTCCTTTCAAGACTGGGCTACTGAAGTGCACTCCTGGTTGGCCCTCCTCTGAAGACCACAAGACCTCTACAAATGATTCAGAATGCAGCAGCATGTCTGGTCTTCAATACACCAAAATTCTCTCACACCACTACGCTACTGCAAACCCTTCACTGGCTTCCTGTAGATGCTTGCATTAACACTCACCTACAAAGCCAAAACCTCGCCCGACTTGACCTAGCTCTTCTTAAAGGTTAGAGAAATGCATAAAGACTTTTCTCAGCTTTGGTGGAACAAATTTCCACTGACCATCAGAACTGCTGAGACCCTTACTGTCTTCAATCTCTTCATCTGCATGTTCAATCAACTACATGTCATAACCAAACACAATCTTCCGAAAACTTAAATACATTTTTAAAATGTGATCTGATAGGGCCTACGTGGAGGACTAGCTGCATCTCTGGAAGAATCGTAATTTTAAGTCCAAGAAACTCTGCGTTCAGTGATTCCATGGGTTCCAGACTTCAGGCAGTTATTGACGACAAAGGATTTTCATCCATTACACAATATATAGTAGTATTAATATTTATTTTGTATTACATTGTGCAATATCTTTTCAGCCTCTGAAAATGGAGAGACTTCATGAGAAATGGCTATAATCCATCACATCTTGATTGTTTAATTTCAAATCCATTGCGATGGACTGCAAAGAGAAAATGACAGAAATTGCATCATAGTTCAAATACTTATGGATCCGACTATATTCCTCGTAATGCCATGAGTGACCCACGGGTGGGTGTGCATATGACTTAAGGGTGAGAGTAATACATGACTAGCAAAATAAACATGATAGTCACAAAATCACAAGCCTCAGCATGATGTGCCCTCCTTGAGGTTGTGGGCACGTTTGAGTAATCGGATCCTAAGATCTGTGGTTCACATAGAAGCATTTCTGAGAAATAATGATAATCAAAGTATATGCACATCTGCATAATAGCTTCTTATCTACCTTCATAGAGGGAAAGTCTTTTTGAGTTACTACTCCACCTTGTGCTTGTTTCATCTGAGCTTCAGTGTGTTTTTAATTTCTTTGACAAATTTCGCCATTTAAAGAGCTGAAGGATGCACAAGTGAACAATTATTCCCTTGCTGATCCTAAATCAGTTTTTATGGCCTGAAAGTAGTTAAAGGAGGCCACAGAGACAGGAGATGCTGGCTTAAGATCAGCATGAAATCGCAACTTGTATCAGGACGTGGTGACTTTATCAGAGAGAGACACTCACTCACCCCTCCCCTCCTATCCTGACCAGTCCTAGCTGCAGGACTAGATCACATGGAAACAATATGGTGTTTGAATGTCAGCTCTCTCAGTTCAAGTTCTCTGTGCGTGAGTCACCCTTCCCCCTTTTCCTACAAACCCTGAGACAAGGCTAAGAACCACCATTTCAGTGTTAACAGTCAAAGTCTGAGAAGTCTTTTCTCACTCGATATGTGCTATTGAGAGATGCACAGACAATCTATATGGTGCTATAATATAGTATACTGCCCTACAAAGGCAAAAGACCTTAACTTCCCAGAGTGTGAAACTGAGAAAAATGACTTTAAAGTTTTTTTAAAGGTCAAGTTTGAGCTTAATTTTTTTATGTAGATAAATGTATTCATTATGACAACTACTTGGCAAATTTTCAGTGTCCTACCTATCATACAGTTGGCTGGACAGTTGGCTCCCACAGTTTCACACTAAGTTAAGTTAAGGTCTTTTGCCTTTGTAGGGCAGTATAATACACTATTGAATTCATCTATTGACTAACATACAGAGAGACTAACACACAGAGCAACAAGCTCAGTGAAAATGTATAATATCTACATCTAACTTAATAAAATCTGGTAGCCAAATATCTTCTTATTATTGGAAAAAGCATAAAAGGAGGAAAAAGGTGTGGATGTTGGCTGCAACAGTTTGACCCTGAGGACTGACATTACAGTAAAAATGTTTCAAATTCCTTTACTGAGTGATGTCTGTTTATTTTTCTACCCCAATATAAAATGATGTAATGTAATCTTACTGTAATTGATTATTACTTCAGATAACAGAGGTAAAGTAAAAAAAATTTTAAAACACGGCTACTTTATGAAGTGATGTCAAGGTTATTTTTCTAACCCAGCATAAAAGTATGTAACGGTACATAGTAAAAATGTGAATGTTGGCCCCTAAGGACTGATCCGAAGTTTGTAAAGTAATGAGTGTAAAGGGCTGTTAGTTTTTAAAAAAAAAAAAAAAAAAAACAGGTACAGTAAAAAAAATACTTAATTGAGTGATGCCACTTAGTATAAAAATATGTAAACTAACATAGTAAAGGAGGAAAACGGCGAATCTTGGCTCATAAGGACTGACATTATATAAACTCATTTATTGAGTGATGTATACAAATATGTAATCTTACAGTAAATGACTGTTACTTCAAAAAACACACTTGATAATAAAGATGTATATATAAGTATGTAAAGTAGGTTACTGGTACTTTCCAAAACAATAATAAACAGGTCCAGTCTGAGGGCTGACATTACAGTAAAAAAATTTAAAAACTGCTTTACTGAGTGAAGGCGGTTTATTTTTCGTATAAAAGTACGTCAAGTAACCTTACTGTAAAGGACGGTTAGTTAAAAAAAAACACTAGATAATAAACAGATTAAGAGTATTTTGGTGAGTTAGACATCCTGCTCCCTCTCTCCTCAGAGCTGCGACAATAAGGGCTAGAACTTGAAGCAGTTCTCCACAACATCCGGGCATTCCGCCGCTCGCGCAGAATCGGAATGGCGGAGGTGAGTCGGTGGAAGGCTGGTAGAGAGGAAGAAGGCGAGTGAAAAAACCTGTCGAGCCGAACCGCTTTTACAGACCTATTCGAGTCGAAACGACGGCTTAGGACGCTGCCTGCGGGGCCAGGCGGTCAGTGAGGAGCGTAGTGCCCCGCCGTCCTCACAAATGAGGAAGTTATGAAGGGTGTGCTCTCGTGTCCGTGTTGCTTCTCTCTCTCTTTCTGTATGTCTGGGTCTCTCACTCTCTCTGGAAGAAGCTCAGCTCTGTAGGGGTAAATACACAGACCGGCCGCTCCGAGCTACAGTGAAGGTGTACGTCTGAAAAAGACGCCGAGAAGTGAAGGAGAAGAGGCGAAATTGGACTGTCAGCGTCTCTCTGCTCCTCCACGTCCACCCTCTTCCCCCCCACCACTTCTAAACTATTTCCTTCTCGACCGGTGGAGAGAGTCGGCCGTTCAGCACCCAGACGGCAGGAAAGCGCCTCTCACTCCACTGCTCCTAGAAGTAGAGCCCTCACTGGGTTTTTCCTCTCCTAACTTCTTTCCAGATCTGCTGCTTACCTTCACTTCTTTCGAAGAAAGAGAGCCCTGAAAGAAACCCAGAAGCAGCTTTCCAGCTTCAAAGTGAGTAGTGTTAGTACTTTTTCGCTTTCTTGACATGTTCTGCAAAGTTGAGTTGGACGACGTTACCAAGACAGTGGTGTAGGCCCACTGAAGCACCAAAGTATAACTTTAACCCACTAGAAGGCTTACAAATGGCCCTGAATGGGACCAGGCTGGTATTAAAGCTGCATGGCATTTTTGTACCATCTAAAAATGTGGCGTTTGGTCATTGAATGTCTTATAAACTCCGTTTGAACCAATTTTTCCTAACGCCCCCTCTCATAACTGTCCTAAATTCTCCAACTTCTCCTAACTTTTCACTAAAAGCTGCTAATTTTCCTTTACTTTGTTTTGAAGAAAGAGAGTCCTGAAAAAACCCAGAAGCAGCTTCCCAACTTTCCAGCTTTAAAGCACTAGAAGGGTTCCAAATGGCCCTGAGTGGGAGGTTAGACATGCCAGACTGTTTCTGTGCCCTGATGTTGGAGCTGTGTTACATGTTGTTTGGTCAGTGAATGTTTTATAAAGTGGTGAACTGGTGATTACTTATCTGCTCAAACTTCTCCTTTTTGTTTTCTCCTAACTTTGCCCAAAAGCTGCTGCTATTCTGTGAAGTAGAGCCCTCACTTGGTCTTGCTCCTCTCCGAACTTCTCCTCAAATCTGCTGCTTTCCTTTCCTTTTTTTGAAGAGTCCAAAAAGAAACCCAGAAGGAGATTTTCAGCTTTCTAGTTTTCTCAGTGAGTAGTGTTGGTACTTTTTCAGTTTCTGGACATGTTCTGCAAAGTAGTGTTTGACCCTAACCAACGCAGTAGTTTAGGCCCAGGAGGGACTGTAGACTGAGGCACTGAAACATAACTTTAAAACTCTTTCAAACGGGAGGTTAGATAGGACTGGCTGGGATTTGTTTTGCTGCTTTTGCTATTTCAAGAATGCTGGAAGGATAAGAAGAAGCAGAAACTAAATCATGCACCATGAAGTTTCTTGTGAAGACGTGTTTTAATGTGCCCTGATGTTTTTTCCTTGTTGTTCTCCTTTAACTTTGCCCAAATACTGCTGCTGTTTTGTGAAGTATAGCGTTCACTTGGCTTGCTTCTCTCCTAACTTCTCCCAAAATCTGCTGCTTTTTGTCACTTTTTTTTTTAAGAAGACTAGTCCTGAAAGAAACCCAGAAGGAGGCTTTTGGCTTTCTAGCTTTCCCAGTGAGTAGTGTTAGTAATTTTTTGACATGTTCTGCAAAGTAAAATTTGAGCATACCCTACACAATGGTTTAGGCCCAAGAGGCACTGTAGACTGAGGCACCAAAGCATAACTTTAACACCCTGGAAGGTTTACAAATGGCCCTGAATGGGAATTCAGGTTGGCCAATCTCGTGTTGGATCTGTGTGGCTGGTTAAATGTCATCCAAAAATGTGATTGTTCAGTAATGTTTTATAAACTCCTCTGTTTGATCAAGTGTTTCCATTTTGTTCTCTCCTAAATTTTCCTACCTTGCTCCTCTCCTAACTTTCTCCAAAAAAGAAACCCAGAAGAAGCTCCCAAGCTTTCCAGGTTTCCCAGTAAGTAGTGTTTACTTTTTCAGTTTCTTGACATGTTCTGGAAAGTAGAGTTAAATGACCTTACCCAACCCATTTAGGCCCATTGAGGCAGCAAAATTTCAAACCACCAGAAGTCTTTCAAATGGCCCTGAATGGGAGGGAGGATAGGTCAGACTGTTGTGTGCTGCTGTTACTATTTGCGCCATGTTTCTTGTGAAGATGTGTCAGTCAATATTTTATAAAATTAATTGTCCAATATGGTGATTGCTTCTCTGTTTAATCAAACTTTTTCTTTTTGTTCTCTCCTAACTTCTCCCCAAAAGCTGCTGCTGTTCTGTGAAGTATAGCCTTCACTTGGTTTGCTCCTTTCATAACCTCTCCCCAAATCTGCTGCTTTTTGTCACTTTTTATTTCCAAAGAAGAGTATCAGAAGGAGCATTCCAGCTTTTCCAGTGAGTAGTGTTGCTATTTTTTCAGTTTCTTGACACATTCTGCAAAGTAGAGTTTGACCAACACAGTGGTTTAGGCCTAAGAGAGCTAAAGGCTGTTAGTGACTGTAGATTGAGGCACCAAAGTGGCCCTGAATCGGAGGTTAGATCGTTTTTTGTGCTGCTTCTTTTATTTCAGTAATGCTGGAAGTATAAGAATGAGCTCAAATCCTAACCCTACACCTTACTGAGATGCACCACGTTTCACATGAATATATGTTTTTATGTGCCTTGGTGTTGATGTGTGGCATGTTTTATGTTTGTATGTGTTTGGTTGGTGAATGTCTTAAAGTTTCTCTGTTGTCTTATGGTTAGTTCTCTGTTTGATCAAACTTTTACTTGTTTTTTCCTAACTTCACCCAAAAGCTGCTGCTTTTTGTCACTTTTTTTGAAGAAGATTCCTGAAAGAAACCCAGAGACAAATTTCATTCTTTCTGGCTTTCCCAGTAAGTAGTATTGTTCGAAACCTTGTTCTTTTTGAGTTTAATATGTTCTGCAAAGTAGTGTAGGACAACCTTTGCCAACACAGCGGTTTAAATCCATGAGGGCTAAAGGTTGGTAGGTACTGTAGACTGAGGCAATGCATAACTTTAAAGTACTGACCCTGGATGGGAGGTTAGATAGAGTATTTTGTGCTTCTTTTGCTGTTTTAAGAATGCAGGAAGGATAAGAACGAGCACAAATGAACTGAGATAAACTATGAAGTTTCTTATGAAGATGTGTTTTTATGTACCCTGGTTTTGGAGCGGTGGCATGTTTTGTGCCATGACTGTTTTATAAAAAAATATATATATTTTTAATTATTTAAAATTTTTTTGATTACTTCTCACTGTTTGATCAAACTTTTCCTTGTGGTTCTCTGTGGTGTTTCAGCTGTGCGGATGGGCTCCACAGATCACTGCCAAGGCCTAGCACACGTTCTTTGTTTGGGATATGTAGTGCCTGCCGAACTGTCTCCTCAACCATCCGTGCTCTTGGAGGAGCAACAGAAGATCCGGGGGGCCTGGGAGGTTCAGCCAGAGAAGATGGCTACGCAACCCCGTTCAGTGAGTGAAGCTTCAGTCTTCCACACCTGTGCTTTTTTTCCCTTTTAGGATGAAGTGGGGGCCTCTCTGCTTCATTTAGCGCAGAAGTGAAGGAAGTGGTTGAAGATACGCTACCACCCTATCACCCCTCAGTTCACTGAGCGGGTTTTTGATGTCAGAGCTAGTAATGGGTGTTAAGAGAATCTCTGATTTGGAGCCCCACGTATACACACATTGTCTAATATTTTATATTTCAGTTAGAACTAGTAAGATTGTTGAGTTGGTGTCTCACCATTATCCTTAAACACTATTTTAAAATGGCTGTGGCTATCAAAACACAGTGCATTCAGCATAGAGTGAATGACTGGTTCAGTGAGAAAAATGCTTTTGTTATTAATGAAAAATGTGGTGTGTGTGGTACATCTGTTACTGTTATTGCCACACCCATGAGGTATTTTCTGGGATTTATTAAGGAATCTGAGTGCACTGGCTTTTTTTGGTATACAGTAGTCCCCCAGTTTTACATGGTTTAGGAGTCACAAATTTTTTTGAAGAACCAGCCTCATGGTTTAAGGTGTAAACTGTATTACCGCAACCAGCCCACTTTTAGTGTGCGATTTTAGGGTGTAGTGCGCTAACACTGAAAACTAAGCTAAAATTCAGTGCACTGAAAGTACCTGGAAATAACGTTAATAAAGTTATTTTACTGATGTACACCGGTAAAACTGGCAGATATTTTAGTGGCTGGAGAATCGCAAGCAAATGCTAGTCCGTCATTTCTGCTAAGTGCAAAACATTAGTGTTCCATTTAAGACAGCATTTACCCACGGCAGTGCGCACTACAGAAGGAAGTGCTCAGTGCTCACTGTGCACTCATGTAAGTGCGTGATTTCGGACACACCCCTTGTCTTTTGTGTGCGAGTCTTTGCGCGCTGCTAATGCTAACGTGTTTTTTTTGTTTAGTTTTTTTTTTTTCTGCAATCGAGTTTTCTGATTATGATTATTTACCTTTACATTTTCTTTATGGGCAATGCATTAAACTCAGTTTAAAATTAAATTAAAGTGTACTGGGAGCATATTTGGGGGTATATTTAGGGTTTACACTGATAAAATAGGCATTTTTTTCACCAACTTTTTTAACCACAACACGGTTTTTCCTAACGCGCGTGCTCTTGGAACGTAACCCCCGCAAAAAGCCGAGGATTACTGTACAGTACTTCTAATTGATTTTGAGTAATGAATCTATCTTCACCACATTTCACAGATAACATGGTAGACATTGGATCATAGGCAGTTGATGCGATGAGTAATAGTTCTTCATTTTCTAGTGAAATCTGTTGGTGTCACTTTGAACTTATTAGAATTACCAAGTAGACCCTTAATATAATGCATGCTGCATATTTTGGCATAATATCATGTATGTCACAACTTTAAATGAAGAGCAGATCTGTGTGATCTTGGTGCACTGACGCAAGTGTGGGATTTTGGACACAACCTCTAAGATTTAGTGCGTAGTGCCCACTTCCTTCTGTAGTGCGCACTGCTGTGGGTCAGTGCTGTCCTAAACGGAACACATGTTTTGCACTTAGCAGAAATGACGGACTCACATTTGCTTGCGATTCTCCAGCCACTAAAATATCTGCCGGTTTTACCGCAGTGTACATCAGTAAAATAATTTTATTAATGTTACTTACATTTATATGAACCAGCTGCCTTCATTTGGGCTTGCATTTTACTGTTGACCTAGTGTGCATAGTGTCCATCGTTCCGCACTGCGTTTTCTGTCCAGTTTCAGTGCACCATCCGGGTACTTGGCTTGGTATTCATTGTGAGCGCACTACGCACTAAAATGCGCGATTTCGGACACACTGACCGAGATTGTGGTATTGGGTTCTGATATTGTTTTTAATCATCTAGACAGCTAAGTAGTTATTATGGTTTTCGGTTGACTCAATGGATATTGAGTTTGCAGAAAAAAACTCAAGCCCAGTTGAGGACTGTATAGGAATGGCCTTCAGGACCTCTCTTAGTGGACATGATTGACTGAGAAACATCATTTGTATAACAACCCGTAGTCTTGTTAAGAAGAAGTTAACAAACAATGGGACTGGGTGCAAAATTGAAAAAAGAAAATGGTGCACTGATAGATGCAGTTTCAGTCAAAGAGACTAAACCCAAGAAGTCTTCAGGGACTTTGTGCGAAAAGCTGGATGGACCCATTTATTTATTTATTTGTTTGTTTCTACAGAAAAAAGAGTCATACAGGTGCAGGCATGCTGTAACAGAAGTTTCTAATGTCATATACAGTTGAAACCAAAAGTTTACATACACTGTATAAAAAGACATGTAACTTTTTTTTTTCCTTACTGTCTGATATTAATTCATACAAAACCCTTTCGGTTTTAGGTTTGTTCGGATTCCCAAAATCATTTCTATTTGCTAAATGTCAAAATAATTTGAGAGAATTTTTTAGAGATTTTTTTATTACTTTCTTCAAAGTCAAAAGTTAACATATATTTGCTTAGTATTTGGTAGAATTGCCTTTAAACTGAGTGACTTGACACAAATGCTTTGGGTATCATTCCACAAGCTTCTCACAACAGTTTAATGGAATTTTGGCCCATTCCTCCAGACAGAACTGGTGTAACTGAGTCAGGTTTGTAGGCCGCCTTGCTCTCACACGTCTTTTCAGTTCTGACCACAAATTTTCTATGGGATTGAGATCAGGGCTTTGTGATGCCACTCCAAAACATTGACTTTGTTATCCTTCAGCCACTTTGTAACCAATTGTGCAGTATGCTTAGGGTCATTGTCCATTTGGAAGACCCATTTGCGCCCAGGCTTTAATTTCCTGGCTGGTGTCTTGAGATGCTGCTTCAATATTTCAACATACTGTTCTTTCCTTATGATGCCATCTATTTTGTGAAGTGCACCAGTCCCTCTTGCAGCAAAACACCCCCACAACATGATGCTGCCACCGCCGTACTTCACAG
>JBBJLR010000040.1:10762330-10782289 GCA_037577145.1 Brachypetersius gabonensis | reverse complement strand
TACTGTGTTGTGTAACAACCTCCCTTTGCTATAGCAAGTGTAAACAAGCGAATCGGATATGGGTCACAAATTAAAAAGCGTGTAAACAGAAGGTAAAAAAATCGGATATAGGCAACAAATCAGAATTGAGCTGCAGTGTAAAGGAGGCCTAATACCAGTTGTACTTCAAAAAGTTAAGCAAGTACAACAAATATGTCCATACTTACTTACTTTCTGCTTGCTTGCTAATGTGCCAGTGTTGCCCTAAAACATCTTGCTTCTATTAACCCATTCTTATACCTGGGGGAAGCTAACTGTGTACTTCAGAGACCTGGCAAATGTGGATGCTGAGGGTGCTGTTGCACTCCCAAGATTGAGCCTTTAGCATTGAGCAAATTACTTCCTGTGGTATCTGTTGCCAATTTTGGGCATGTTGCAAAAACACATATACGTTTAGATGTCTAGAGCAAAAGTGTATTTAGAGTTCTGTGACCTGGTCTGTGTTTAATTTGTGTTAAGACGACCTTCAAGTACCTGAGTGTGTAATTTGACTAACGTTCTCTCTAGTTCTAAAAAAACATTATTGCTTAATGGCAGCCAGTCAGGTAGTTTGTATGTGGTTATGTCTTGTCTCAATATCCACAGGTTCTGTTTCAGTGTTGTTATGTAAACTATCCAAATAGTTTGAGTGAGAGAAAAAAATGCCACAGGACTTGTATGTCATTGTGGGATGTCACATGTAGACTCCTCAAAGGAAACAAAAAATTCACTCCTTCATTCCAGTACAGAACTGGAGCTACAAGACTAACAGTGCCAACAAACACTAATCTTTCATGCAAATACATCCCCAAAACACTCAAACTGCGTCCAGGTTTTCATTAAAGGGGTGCATACTAAGTCACTGAGATCTGTTTAAAAAAAAACAAACAAAAAACACCTTTATATGTTTACAAATACTAGGTATGGCCCCTTTAAATAACTCGCCTCAGGAGGGAGTGCTGCTCTAGAATCAGCCATTGTGGAAATTACCATCATAAAGACAGAAGAATCTTTCCCTCCTGGCATTTCTAAAATTGTTTCCAAAGCAAAGTTTTGTTAATTTTTATTAATTTCATTGTAATTAAACATTTTAGGAAATGTTTTAAAGGGGACATATACCTCTTTTTAAACAAGTTATAATGGGTCTATGGGCTACGAAACATTTTCATGAAGTTCTTTGCACAAAATCACTCTTGCATATAGAGATCTCAACGGCTCTATTCTTGAAAGTTTCACTCCCTTTCAAAATGAGCCGTTTAAGGGCGCTGTCACTTTTGGCAGAAAACCAACTCTATATATGTTTGACCCTGAGTCGGACCCAGAGCAAGATGAGCACACCACTTCATGTGTGAGTTTCCTCTGCCTGTAGCCACAATGCTTGGCGTCTTATGCATGCTCGTAAAACCAACAGACATCAGGAAAAGGCTCATAAAAGCATATGATTCCTGACACCAAAACTTTCAATTGACTCAGAAAATGGATGGATGATTTTTTAAAGCTTGCAGTGTTTATAGAGACCCAAATGGAAAGGATGCAAAAAGTGATTTTTGAATAATAACCCTAACCCTTTAAAATATTTAGGACTGTGGTGGTGGCCTAGTGTGTAGGATACTTGCCTCCAGACCGAGAGGTCATGGGTTCGAATCCTACCTTCAGCACCACCACTGGTTTGCTGAGCAAGACCCTTAACTCCAAGTTACTCCAGGGAGACTGTCCCCTGTATTTAGGGAATGGAAGTCACGTTGGATAAAAGTGTCTGATAAATGCCGTAAATATAGTGCAAACGTTGGAAGTTGGAGATGTGAAAACATAGTTTTTGGATTGCGAGTATGAAGACCTGAGGAAGTTTGTTGAAGGTTCAGACAGCAAGAAGCGAGTTTCTGTCAATAATCGTACCCAGGCCAATCATCCACATCCTTACTCTCTGCGACATGGTTCAGCTGTTTGTGTAGAGAAAATAACATCAGCCCTTTCAGATATACTCTACATTGAGTACCAGCTAATGGCATCTAGGAAGAGCACAAATACAGGCCTAACTACTATAAACAGTTTCTGTCTCCCTCTAAATACAAATTCTTAAGTAGCAGGTCTCTATCTGTTGGCTGCCTCACAGTTTCCATGGAAGGAGTCGGATTAATGTAAAGTGGGTTTGCGTTATAAAATGTAGGTGAAAGTATGTGCCGCATTTCAGACTTCTAAGTGTTGGTGCATGTGTGTCAGGAGGTAAAATCCTTAAATGCCGTAAATGTAAAATCATGTGGGTTTCTCTGATGCTTTTTCTAGGGTGGTGAAATGCCTCTAGAGGAGCTGCTGACCCTGTATGGTTACAACATGGCCCACCCTGTCCTGCAGCAGCACCGTCAGCACACTGAGATGGCAACCATGCTCCCAGATACTTCATTAGACAAGGTGAGAACCACCAAGCCTATCAGCCATACTAAACTGTAAGTGTGCTTCACACTGTCCAATTATGCTGCAGGGTTCATTGAAATCGATGTCTTGAGTAAAGCTAAGCTTCTGTAATTCAAAAACAAAAATGGAAAGAGAATTAGAAAGTTTGCTTACCAGTTGAATGATCGGTTAATGTCTGTTCAGATTGCCAAGGATCTGTTCTCAGGAGTGGACGATGAGGACACTCTGTCCTCTGCTGATGACCAAAAATCATCCCATTCTTCTGATCTTTTGCAATGTCATCTGATAGGTATGCTGCCACTGGCGCAGGTCCTAAAGATTGAGGTCCTAAACATTGCAAATCATGTCTTATTGGTTCTCACAAAAGGTACAGAATTATATTTTAAAGGACCAGTTATCAGAATCATTAAGATATGTGTGAATTTTTTTTACATTTAGTGAACCATTATATACTAATATAAACCACTTCAGGATTAAATTAAGCAAATTATTATATTTAATGATTTTCATAAAGCCTTAATGAAAGGCTTCTGACAAACATATCATCAGATCTACCTTCCTGTAGAGTTTAGTTCCAACTTGCATTAAACATGCTGCTCCCAAGACTAATGCATCTGATCTAGCCCATTAAAGGCTTTTAAAGAAGGTAATTAGCTGGAGCAGATGTGGTAGATTGATTGGAACTGGACATTGCAAGAAGGTAAAACTGCAGGGTGAGGGTTGGTGACCACTGATTGAACCATTTGAGTCACAAAGCTATCACAGTAATTATATTTCTCTAAGTGCCCTGTGATGATCCAGGTATGTGTTATCTAGGCCCAGCCCTTCTAAATGAAGAGAAGGAAGCAGTGGTCAGCTCCTCAGAAGAAGATTCAAACTGCACTGTCCCTTCCAGTGATGGGCGCAAGGTAGAGCATTACTTGACCACATGATCTAGTTTAATTATGGTGTATATATACTAAATTCTTTTGTTTTGTTTTTTACCGTCAGGACATCATGGTAGGTCCTCAGTACCAGGCCATTATCCCCCCTCTTGGCTCCTACACATGTTATGAGAAAGGTGAGTTTTCTTTAGTAGTCTGCTTAGGGTGTCCCTTTTTCTATCACATGATGTTCCATGCTGTTTAGATACTTTTAAGGAAATGAGTCCGTTTCACTGTCCAGCCTATGAGAGCGAGGACCAGTTGTTATGGGCACCAGGGGTGATGTCTACGACAGCGGTGGAGGAGTTCTTACTGAATGCCCAGAGAAGAGCAGGACAGGATGGAGTTGTGGATACTCTGACCTCAGGAGACCTAGTCAAAGATAATGAGCAGGTTAGGACAAATATAACAGTTCCAACTAGTTAGTAGCACTAATATATGTACACTCTCATTAAGATGCTGCAAACTGTTAGACTGAATAATTAATTACATGTGCTTATTAGTCAACAGTTGAAACCATGACCTGAAAGATCTATACTTCTTTTCTTTGATTGTATTAGCTTAGTGATGAGCAAGGCTCTTTTTCATTCATCCTGTTTTATGAAGGCACTTTACGAGCTGGTGAAATGTAACTTCAATGCAGAGGAGGCTTTAAGGAGACTGCGGTTCAATGTGAAAGTGTTCAGTGGTAAGTCATCATTTTCCAGTCTCATGCAGCTTTCTTCTTTTTTTACATTGAAGCCTTTTATAGACAACTATGGCTGTTTGTAACATTTATTTAGGTAAAGTTTTCACTTTTATTTAACCACCAAATTGAAGACATTCTATTTTGTAATGGTGGCCTAGCAATAAGAACAATAACTTCTCTTTAATTCTAGGAGACTAGGGGACCTCACTTTCAGGTTTATTTTATAGAGGCAGAGGTGCAACTTGTAGTTTGGTTAGTTTGTGTAAACCTTGTTCATTTCACCAGAGGAGCTTTGTGCTTGGAGTGAAGAGGAATGTCGAAACTTTGAGCATGGATATCGTGTCCATGGGAAGAATTTCCACCTCATACAGGCAAACAAGGTGAGTGTCGGTGCATAAAAACCCATTTCTAATCTCAAGAGCTCTCTGTAGAAACCTGAGTCAGTGAGTTCCAATTCAGCAACTTGAAAAATTACTTTTCTCTCACTGTGCTTGCACACTCTTATCTCCCATCCTGTGTGTGTGTCAGGTACGTACGCGCTCAGTGGGAGAGTGTGTGGAGTACTACTACGTGTGGAAGAAGTCAGAGCGCCATGAGTACTTCACCCAGCAGTCCACTAAGCTGGGACGCAGAAAGTGCCCTCTCCAGTCAGGAAACATGTGTGTAAAGCTAACTTTCAGTGCACCATATATGCATTGTGTATATAGTACAGAGTACTTTCAGTGTTTTAATATTTTATATTGTTCTTATCTCTGTGCTGTCGTATCATAAGCAGTTTCCTCCAGGATTAATAAAGATTTCTGATTCTGAGGCCTGTAAGGCTAATGGTTAAGCAGTTTGTGAGATTGTTCTAAAATCTGACTGTCTGATTTGGTTGTTGCCTGTGGTGGGGCAACAATGCTAAAAAAAAACAGTCCAAAAAAGCTCTACTGGAGCAGTCAAATGATTGGATAGATTTCTGGCATATTCTAAATTTTGTTTCTCTTGCAGTTTGAGCAGCCTCACAAACCACAGTCTCTGGTCAGACATAAGTGAGCACTATTTAGAAAACTTTTTTTTTTTTTTACTTTGTTCTGTTTGAGAAGAACTGCAAGGCAACACCTCTGCACTGTAGAAAATGTATACTGTCCTACCTATGAACATCAGCTCCTATACGTCATCAACAGTTTTGTTTTGTTTTTTACTTCAGTGCACACAAAGTGGCACAAACTAGCAAAGCTGCTGCAGCACACTTCCTCAAAATATTTGTTTTTGAGGAAGTGTATTTTATTTAAATGGATGAATGAAATGGATTCATTGGTAATTGCCTTAATGGAAGCTTGTTCTTAAATGTATGCTGTTTTCTTACTCTGAGAGATATGTAGAAGTTCTTTTGTAGCTTCTTCTCAGAATGATTATCATTAATGGTTATTGAATAGAATCCTGTTTGCTTATTGTACTAATTAACCATGTATATGTCTTTTATGGGTTTAGAGAGGAAGGAGAGGCAGATGCAGAGCAGAGTGAAGTGGATAGTTCAAACCTCCCAATCCACCTTCCCACACCACCCACTGAGGTCCAGATGGATCAGCCAGGTACCTACACTTACACCTTCAAGACAGCCTTCTCACAGCCCTTCCACATACTTCTTAATTTCCATTTTTCAGTTGCTTCCATTCTTTTATTTTCATTCATGTTTTTTTTTTTTTCCCAAAACATGTCTTTCATAACAGTTAAGTTGCATTGTAATTATGTTTTGCTCCATCCTTTTCTGCATTTCCCCATTGTGTCTGTGCTGTGCTGTTTTTCTTTGTTCATGATCTTGTGTTCACCTGCATGGGGCTCCAGAGGAGGCGAGCCTGAGGTTCACTACTCAGGTGCAGGGTCGGCCGAGACGAAAACGTACTCCCCGCTTTCTGCTAAAGCCCTGAGCTCACTGCACACTGACCACAAAATACCGTTCAGGGCAGCCAGGTAAACCAGATAAACGCCAGCCTGCAGAGAAGTAGAATGAAAGAGAAGGAGGGTGGATTGGGCTTGTTACATCGCAGTTTCACATTGACAACATGATTCATGTTTTTCAATGCAACACATAAGGATGCATTGACCTCTTTAACCATCCATGCATTATTTAATTATATACTTCTTAAATCAGTGATTCTTAATCTGTTCATTTGTTACCTCTGATTCTCCTGGAGAAACATGGTGCTGCTGACCATGAACAAAGCAACCTGGCAAAAATTAGTATTACTAATTGCAAGAACATTTAACAGTGGAAGTCTTGTTTTTCATACACAGGAGTACAGACATACTTTTGTTTAAAGATAAAGAAGATAAAGCCAAGATTAAAGTAATGTTTATATTTCAAAAGATCTTTTTTTCCTCCAGCTCTAAATTGTACTGTAGCACCTGAAACCTAGAATAGCCTGTAATACTGTGGAAAAAGAAAAACATTGGCTGGATTAAGGAAAATATTGGGTTTTCTAAAGTTTTTCTAATTTAATGTGTTCTATATGGAATACAAAGGACTCTAGCCTGGCAGAAAGGCTTAAATAAATTGGCTACCTATGAAATTGATCTTGATCTTTCTTTTATAATTAACATTATAATTTAATTTAGTTTATTTTGCTCTCCCACTGGGCTGACTTGCCCCCTATTGCTTTCCTCAGGTGATGAGCTGGAAATCAGGGAGATGGAGCTCTGTGCAAGTCCTTACTCCAGCCTGAAGAGGGAGCCGTTGTATAGCACTTTTGTACCTCTTCTGCCTTTACAGGAGCTCCAGAGGCCTGTGGCTGGTTGTCTCAGCCCAGACAGCTTGACAGCCTCTCCCTCCAGTCAACTATATACCTCTCCTGACCCCCATGAGCAGGAACCAGACCTTTTAGCTTCAGACCTGTACCAGCCCCCGCTGATACCTTTAGCTGAAGACGGTGTACCCTCTGCCTCTCAGTGCAAAGTCTCCAGACAACTTCAGACCGAATTCTTCATACCTTCTACTCCTGTCCTGGCTCCCGCAATTGTTCCTTCCTTCTCAGTCCCTGACTTTAGGGCTGTGGGTAGCTTCCTGTGCCCATCCTCTGCGCTGTGCCCTCCGTCCCTCCAGCCGCGCTCACTTATGCAGTGATGACGGGCACTGCAAAAAACATTCCTAAGCTGGAGATACCATCCGCACTGCTGGGTGGAATGTGTCCTCTTTGCCAAAGTGGCACTGCTTGAAGCGTTCTGTTGGAACAGAAGTGAAGAACAGAAGTAATGTTACAGAGATAAGAGCTTTTTAAAATTCATTTCTGAAGTTCTGGCATTGTTGTTTTTTTTCCATCAGCATACTGTTAGTTAGTTCTCTTTGTTTTTAAGAAGGTTGCCTTGTATTAGCTTCAGTGGTACAGAATCCGTGCAGCATATAAACTTGACAAGAAAGCCTCAAGAGAGTTTTCAGCAACAATCAGTTTAAACTGAACAACTTGTGTTCTCTCTAGTTTTGTGATGACTTGAAGTCAGAAACACAGTTGCATTTGCTTTGAGGGTTATTGCAACCTTGTGTGTGTGTAGCAGGTGTATTGGTCAATGTTGAATCTGACCGTACCTTCGCTTACCTCCTACCTTGCATCCCAGCTTTGTCCATTTTATTAGTAATTTGGACATAGTGGGTTTAATTGATTAAACTATGTGCCATCAGTGAACACTCACAGATCTACCACGATATGCAATGATAATGGATGTTTTTCGTTATGTTCTTTGTACAAAAACATTTGCGGACAATTCTGAAACTTTGTCACAATCACAGACACGTACACGACTGGACCAAGAGGCATGTTTGTTTGTGAAAGACAATTTAAAAAGTGGTAAAAATAGCAGACAAGTGTACAGTCATCTCAGAATCATTAGGAATCTCAAACATTCCAAAGCACATGGTTCTAGTCAGGTCACATAGAATCTGTAGATTCATAAATACACCTGAGAGCTTTCTCGTTTAAACATGCTGGAAATTTTCATACAGAACTAGTTCTTTGAGAAATTAACCTATTTATCTTGGAACAGAGCAGAAACCTGAAATGTATGCAAGATGATATTCCACTGGAATGAATGCTGGTTGTTGTTTTTAGTCTTTAAAATCGCAATCATGTGTCTGTGTAGTGACTGTCATTATTTTCATGTTGTAAGGTTGGAGGTAAATGACTATGCTTGCAGGGTCTGGCAACCAGGCTTTGGAATCTGGAATCAACTGGATCAACCTGTTAGATCTTAACTGATACAGGAAGGCTCTGCTTGATTTTTTTTTTTTTGGAGTTATTCACATTTTTATGTCCAGTTGGTATGACTATTGCATAAAATCTTTGGAGGGTTTAGCCTGGTTATGTTTTATCACATATCTTGGTCCCCAGAAAGCCTGGAGCGGAAAAAAGGTTTTTGATCGTTGTTTAATTTGTTTTGGCGGATGCCAACGATTGCCTTGATTTTGGTTTGACTCTTGGAAAGCACATACTTTAATATCACAGAGTGACTTTAATGTTTGGGTATTCGTACCTGAAAGTTCCACTCTGTTTGCCATTCTTGTAATTTAATGAGGATGTAGTAACTGACAGTAGTCTGACCAGCTCAGTCAGAAGCACATAAAAGGCTGCAAATGTAGAGAACTGACCAACAGGTTCCAGAGGAGGAACAACGGCGTGGAGTGACTTTAGTGTCACAAGGTTTTTGCTATGAACCCTAATTTATACTTCATAAGAGCACACTTTCTAGATAATTTTTTTTTTTTTTTTTTACTATACGATCCACACCTTTTATAGCCGGGAAATAGTTAAGCTTCGGGTTCCCATGATTTCTGATTTCAGCTTGTGTAGCAACCCACACAGGAGTTCACTCAGTTAAGCTCTCAAGTAAAAATGCATACCTGTATGAATTTGCACTTCTGTGAGGTGTTTGCTGGTGGAGCTCTCGGTCTGTTTTCTTAATAGCCAATTGTTTTTCATTGCATGTTTTATGAAAACTTGATTTTTGGAGTAAAATAGTTTTGTACAATTTTTTGGGGACATCCTGTTGCCTAATAGAGGGGAAAGCTTGCGAGATGCTTTCTAATTACCTGCTGCTTCTGGCCACTCTCTGCTTTGCTGTCATTCATGTCATGGTTCCTGCTTTTCCCACCATTTCTCTTGTGCATTGAGAAACTTTTTCTCCAGGGTCCTGTTTCTTCTCATGGCCTGGATTTATTAATTGGAAATATTTAAATAGGGTTTTTTTTTCTTTTCAGTGATCTATTACCAAGTACAGCCTGAACATTCACTGCCAATGTGATATTGTTAAAGCTACTGGAGCTGGTTTACTGCAAACAGTTTACTCAGGTTTCTGACAGCATTGCTGTGGAGAATCCCTCGACTGGCCTGTCTGCGTGTGTGCGTGTGTGTATGTGGGAATGAAGGTGTGAAAATCATAAAAGCAGTGTCCTGTCCACTCACTTTAATACAGCACCTTAAATAGTCAAATCCAGCCTATTTGAGAGGTTGGCTCTCAAGTTCTGAACAAATATTTTGGTTTAAAGGATTGAGAATTGCTCACCCAAATCTGCTTTTGTTGGTTGTACTTTCAACTGTTTGGAGCATTTTTGTTTGGTCTTGTTCATAGATTACAATACAGATCTTTAGGGTTATGAAAGGGATTAGAGACACTGCTTTTTTTCCATAAAAAAAGAAAATACAAAGAAATATTGTTGCTTGTTATCTTGATTTATTGTCAATATTGCTATTGTATTTTGTAAATAAAAAAATTTAGGAACACTATGCTTTGCGTTCCTATTGCAAACTTGATGAAATGGACAAAAATGTGGAGCATTTTGTGCTTTGTTTCTTTAATGGTCAAGAAATGCGCACATATTTTTATACACAGCTAAATTTCCTGTTGCATGCGCACACAGTACTTTTGGATTTAATGAAATAAACAGTTTGAATGTTCAGGTCTCTAGAATATTGTACTACTTTAATACAGATGTTAATCATTTAACTGTAAAAATACAGGTAGATTATTTATGTATGTTTCATAACTTTGACAGTCAAATTTTCAGACTGCCTTTTTTTTTTTTTTTTATCTAAAAATGCTCAGGGAATTTCTTCAGCCACATAGTAACCTCAGATGCTCTACATGCATCACCACACTTGAATGGGAAGAGACCACCATCTTGATCTCAAAGTCTATCAACTGTTTTCCCTTTCAAAGAACCTTTCATGGGTTTGCTCCTTAAGGAACCCTTTTTTTTTTAAAGGGTCTTGCAAAAGTCACAATAAAAAGGGTGTTCACTTGCAGTTCTTTTCTTAAATGTGCTTTGGGCCTGTATTCCTGAAGCTGTGTGATGAGGACAGCTGATTTATGGTCAGTTATTGTGAATGAAGTCATAGTAAATAAAGAATCTAATCTTTGAGCACCACTCATACTGTGAGAAATGTCATGAATGCATGTGTGTTTGCTCATGCTTGTGTCATGGAGAAATGCCTGATTATAGTATTATGTAAATGATGGAGGGCTATCTGTTGTCATTCCTTATAACAATAAGGTTGTTTTTATAAAAACACATTTTTGATGCTTAGTGTTGTTTAGATACATAGAATTTTTCTTCCACAACTTTTCTTCACCAACGACCAGAATGTAAACAACCAGCCTTTCGTGATGTCCATAAAGTCATGATAAGCTGTGCTTTACATTGATTTTGCCACAGCTAAAACCCTCTTAACCACTGGTGTGTACTGCCTCTAGTGGCCAGATATACTTACAATGATGAAAACAGCGGGTAAAATAAGTATTTGACACATGAGCATTTTTATCAGTAAGGGGATTTCGAAGTGGGCTATTGACACAAAATCTCCACCAGATGTTGCCATCAAGCCAAATATTGAATTCATACAAAGAAATCAGAACATTCAAGTATACAAGTTGAGTCATAATAAATAAGTGAAATGTCACAGGGAATAAGTATTGGACACATGATAAGGTGCAAAATGGCATAGAAAGCCAGGAGATCACCTGAAATCTGTCAGTATTGAGTGAGAAACCCTGCCCCCTATCAGTACTAATTCATATCAGCTGCTGTAGTCCTAATTGATGGCCTATAAAGGCTTCTCATTACCCAAAAGGCACACAGGAAAGACGTCATGATGGGTAAAAGCAAAGAACTCACCCAAGCGCTTCGTGACCTCATTGTTGAAGCGCATTCTGATGGGAACGGTTACAGGCGCATTTCCAGAATGCAGAATGTTCCTGTGAGCACTGTCTGGGCCATCATCCGGAAATGGAAAGAGCATCAGTTCACCATAAACCGGCCACGATCAGGTGCTCCTAGTAAGATCCCTGTCTGAGGAGTCCAAAGAATAATCAGGAGAGTTCAAGAGCCAAGAAACACTCGGGCAGAACTTCAGGAAGACCTTGCATCAGCAGGTACTGTTGTTTCAAAGAAAACTATAAGCAATGCACTGAACCGCCATGGTGTCCATGCACGCTCACATGCAAGACTCCATTGCTGAACAAAAAGCATGTTGGGCTTGGTTAAAGTTTGCGAAACAGCATTTGGAGAAGCCTGTGGATTACTGGGAGACGATGGTACGGTCAGATGAAAGAAAAATTGAACTTTTTGGTGTCATTCTACACACCATGTTTGGAGAAGAAATGGCACTGCCCACCACCCCAAGAACACCATACCAACAGTTTGAGGGTGGAAGCATCATGGTTTGGGGCTGCTTCTCAGCAAGGGGTACTGGCAGATTTCATATTATTGAAGGCAGGATGAATAGAGAAATGTACTGGGACATTCTGGATAGAAAGCTGAAAATTAAGAGGGTGGACATTCCAGCAAGGTCCTAAACACAAGGCCAAGGAAACAATGAACTGGCCAGAATCACTCATGAGCAATGCAGACGACTGGTCTCGCCATACAAGAGGCGTCTAGAAGCTGTAATCACCAACAAAGGCTTTTCTACGAAGTATTAAAGTGTGATCAATACTTATTACCTGTCATTTCACTTTATTATGACAACTTGCATACATGAATGCTCTGATTTCTTTGTATGAATTCAATATTTGGCTTGATGGCAACATCTGGTGGAGATTGTCAGTAGCCCACTTAGAAATTCCCTTGTTGATAAAAATGCTGATGTGTCAATACCTTTTTTCACTGCTGTGTGTATATAGTTATCTGTTTTACATGAGACATTTAATTTCTATGTCCCATGTAAAACACTTCTGCTTAACAAGAATATTAGACGAGCACATCTAAAATTTGCATAAGTGTGTGAATCAGATCTGTTTTGGAATAATAAGGCACAAAAATTGAAATCTGCCAGCAATTAAACTTCTCTTATGTGAAGAAAAATGGTTGATCCCAAGAACACAGCCACAGAGAAGTATGGTGGTGGGAGCACCATAATAAAGGGCTGCTTCTCTGCAAACCATTCCGGGGCATCACACACCATACCAAACGTGAAGGGAGCGATGTACTGGGAGAGCAGAGAGGCAACGGTACATGTTATTAAACTGTTCAGTACGGCCCTTGTGGTTAAGTACACACAGGTGGTTTTACGGTATGTCACATGCAGTTTTCCTGTCATTTCAAAAGCTTCCGTATCTATATGTGCATTGTACATTTAGAAAATCTCTGCGGTTTATGAATTTTCCTGGACAGCCTTTCAGCGATCTGCAAATATGAAAGAAATGCAAATAAGAGACAGAAAACAAACAAATTCTTTAATTTCAAAGTGAGACTGGCAAGCGCTAATATAGGTAGGATACTCTTATTGTGAATGTACTGTACGTTTATTTCTTAGCAAAGAGTATTGAGTCTATTTTAGTGAATCTTAAAATGCGAAGCACATCTGAGGGGGTGTTTTTCAACTCCACTGTGCGAAAAGATTTTGAATTCAGTGTTCAAAATGATTAGAAGTATCAGAAGACCATAAACAGGCAGTACACTATATGGACAAAAGTTTTAGGACCAAGCTCTTTATTGACTTAATAGTTGCTTTAATATACTTAATTATTCCAAGAAAAAGGAACCTTAATACCCATGCTTCCGAATTTGTGAATACAGTTTGGGAAGGCTCTCTTCTTTTCCAGTATGACCGTGCCCCAGTGCACAAAGCAAGCTCCCTAAAGACATGGCTGGATGAGTTCAGTGTGGAAGAATTTGTCTGGTCACACAGAGCCTTGACCTCAACCCCATCCAGCACCTTTGGGATGAAGATTGTGAGCCAGACCTTCTCATTCAGCAATATCTGACGTCAGAAATGCTCCACAGAATGAATACGCACAAATTCCCATAGAAACCCCAAAATCTTGTGGAAAGCCTTCCAAGAAGAGAGAAAGTGTTATAGCTGTAAAGGGGGGACCAACTCTATATTAAAGTCAATTAATATGATTGCAATGTTGTTAAAATCCCTGTTGGTGTAATGGTCAGTCGTCCCAATACTTTTGTCCATATAAGTATATTTCTTTTATGTTTCATTTTATGTTGTGATCAACTGGTCGTATCCCATACAGTGAGAGTTTACTCAGTCTCTCACTGCTGCCAAAACTAGGAAACACTTTATTTTCCCAATTATTTACTCTATTTACTTTTTATCAGTCTATATGTGTAACAAAGAGGTTTAAAGGGTGACATGCTTTATATACATTTTTTATTGTCCTAAAAATAAATTGCACCGTTACCATGACCCAAAATTCTGATACATATCAACAGTGCTGGCAGAGATGAGGTGAGGTACATAGATTGCTGACAAAAAGTTTTTCAGCTATTGTGTGTGTGTGTGTGTGTGTGTGTGTGTGTGTGTGTGTATCACACCACTTCCTCTGATGACAGTGAGGGGCAGCCCTTTGCAGTTGTTTTGTACTAGGGAGAACAAACGTACCAGATTCTGACTTAAGAAGCACAAGAGCTCATCGCTGGTCTGCTGGAATTATGAAGGTCAAAACCCACTGGACTGCACTGGACTAAACTGGTAATTGCATTGGACCATTTTAATTTTAAAGTTTTAAATGTGCTTCACTTTCAGACATTTCTTTTGCAAAACATGGTTCTCCAGAAGAGCATCGCCAAAAGCAATTTAAGCAATTTACTCTGGGATCAATAAAGTTTTCTGATTCTGATTTTGAAAAGGGTTCTTGAGAAACCCAGAAGTGATGCTTGTGTAGTAACACCTTCATTTTCAGTTCAGGTTTTGCTGTACTTGAAGTATTGCAGGTTGATATTGTATGTGTCATAAACATCTCGTGTGTGAAGTGGTTTTAAAGGGCATATGTCCATCATGTCTCCATGTGTTTATTACTTTTTCCTTAAGGTCTACTCCTAAGCTTTGAGTGATTGACCAGAAACAGTCACAATTTGACTTTACATGAGTATTTTCCAACCTCATTTTATCCCTAAGGATTAGAACGCCTGTTTTTGTTCCCGTGCCTTTGAGCCTGATACATATAAATGAGCTCTGCTTCTGACAGGCAGTCAGGTTTTGTGCCGCATGCCAAAAATCTGTCTAGATCATGTGAAACTGCTGCAGGCTGAATAGGTGTGTGGATGTAAATTAGCTGGTTCCCTCGATGTCAGAACAAACTAAAACAAAACACATAACAAAACAAAAGAAAAATGTTTCGTTACTGTATGTGGGCACACACTGAAACCTTAACAGTGTTTGCTTTCTGTATCAAATTCATTTTTTAGAAAAAACAAGTTAATTTTGTTTTTCATATGATTACATAACATTCATTCGTTTGGCAGACACTTCTATCCAAAGTGACTTACAGTTTTTTCCCCTTTATATGATCTTGTGTACATTAATTTGACTAGAGATCATCTGAAATGCCAATAGACATCTTATTGTTGAAATTGAAAGAATGGTCTGTTGACATGACTTCCTGAAGTCATGTCCAGATTTTGCTTCTGTAGTGTAGAGCTGAAGCTAAAAGAGTTTAACTTTATTACACAAAAGGTTATTCAGAATAGACTAAAATAGAATAAAATAATGGACGAAATAAAAGAAATTAAAGAATGCATAACAGAAAATTGGGAGTGCAATAGAAGTGGTGATGTTTAAAAGAAGGCAGAGGAGAAAAGTGCCGCTGCTTTTTAAAGTTACAGTTGGTGCAGATCTAACACTGATGAGCAGTTTGTTTTACTCAAATTTCATTACTTCAGTGCAGACTTTGGAAGTGGTTTAGGACTCCTCTAATCCTCTAGTTTATGACTTTAAATAGTTTTCTACAGTGATGAAATATAAGTGCTTTCAGCAATCAGAATGATTTGATAAAACGGAGAAAGAGTTATTCAGGGGAAGTGGGGGATGAGACATACTGTTAGGGGAACAAGGGGGGGGGGGGGTATGTACACTCCATATAGTGTCTCTGTGTTTCCCTCACACAAACCGCCGGCTGGATAAGTGGCTGGGTCCGAGAAAAATGTTTTTAAAAGTGCAGGGGACACGTTCCGTCGGCCATGGTGTTATCTGAATGGTATGAATGTTGGCCAAAGCCCAGAACTGGAAAACTGGCTTTATGGGAACATGACCTTGGGACCAAATATCTGTTTACCCATGCTCTTCCGAATTAGTTGACACACACGTGTTTCACAATGCATGAACATCCTTCCAGAAGATCCGCAGGGACCCTGCCGCTGTACAGACGTCACCATAGACCAAGACCTTATCAGTTCGTCCAGGAAATATCAACTGGGGCTAAAATATGAAGCTAAAAGTAATATCAGCGATGCTCATGGTTTATGTTTATGAACTGGCATGGCTTTAAAGTTTGTAACACAGGGCGACTTACTGTGAGCAGCCATTTCGGACAACAACAGGGCTGTTTTTCACAGAGCCATAGTAGAACAGAAGAATCTTACAGTCTTACAGACTTAACGAAGATATGAATGCAGTTTGAATAGGTTCAGAGAAGTATTTTTATAGAAAAAAAATGGTCAACAATTGGCTTCTAGTGTACAACCTAAAGAATAAAATGTGTACTCTTAGCTGGTCTTGGTTGATCAACTACATCTAGAATAGAAACGTTAGTAAATTGTGCTGAACTCTTCCTTTAAAACTTTTTTTTTTTTCAGTCTCCCAATTTGTTGTGTTTTCTCATTTTAAAATGGATAAAATTACTTTTACCTTCTCTTTGCCTCTCTCCTCTTTACCTTTAACACAGGGCTCATCAGTATCAAGCTAATTATGGACTATAAGATGCTTATTGTCTTGTATCTTCTCAGTGGACCATTGAAAGCATCAGGTTTGTTTCTGGTTTTATTTTAAAGGAATGGTTGAGCTTTTTCTGTTGGTCCGTTCATTATTAAATGTTCCAATGGAAAATGGGTTTTTTTACCAGTGGAAAAAAACGGAAGAAACTTGTTTTGATCTGACAGCAGCATATTCACTTCTAGAGAAACATACCAGGATTGTTCACAGTGGCTCTGATGGGTTTAATGTCTCAAAAATAAAAACCTGCAGAAAGACATCAGATGAAATGGTGATGGTTCAGACTGTTTGACCCCCAGTTAAATTTCAGGATTTGCTGAGTGAAAATATGTTATACATTCCCTACAATGATCAGATTTCAAATATTGCATTTTCACATTTTTATTAATATTTTTGCTTTTACACATGCAACATTTCTATTTAGTTTTAGTGATTATATTGAAACATTGTTTTTAAACAAAAGTGTGCACTAAAATGTGGATTTTTGGCAAAGGATTTAACCATATTTTCACAAGGAAAATCAACAAAAACAGATTTTGACCAAGAGCATCCTGGCTCTTGCATACAAATGTACAGGCAGGCAGTTGTAGGGCAAAACAGTCTCCAAAGAAAAGCTATTTTCTTCCATTTTTCCACTATTGTGCCATTATCAACATTACATATAAAACTCAGAAGACATGTAGATGATGGTTTTGGATGGTAAACCAAATAAGATGCACGGATATCGCACTGCCTGACTCTGAGTTAGTTTGTTTACATCTCATGATGATGGAATTCTTCAGAACTTTTAAAAAATGTCCTTCTCCTTACTGTGTTTTAGGGTCACTGTACTCCCCCACAGAGCTTAAGTGTGTGTTCTATGCTTTCGAAAATGTCACCTGCCACTGGACGCCTGCAGTAAATGCTTACTCTGATACAAACTACACCCTGCAAGTCAACATGTGAGTGTGTGTGATCCTCCTGTGCTCTTAGGCTTTCACTCACGCACTTTTCAAGATATGACTAATTTCTCTTAAGCTTGATCATGTATTGATCAAGTCATTTATTCAGCATTTGCGTTTTAATGGTGGAAAAAGAAAAAAACTGGTCTTTTCTCAGAGCTGGTGCTTCCTGGGTGGGCTGATAAGGGCCAGGTTATACCTACATAACAGGATGCAGAAAAGTGCAAACCTAGATGTTTTAAGCTGATATGATCAGAGCGCCAGATGGAGCAGATATATGGACCACTTTACGTTCGCTTTAGGGAAAGAGCAACTAACTGAATATCTTTTTGAGTACATTCGTGTTAGTCAAAAGGCCATGTGATCTTGGCATATTATGTGCTGTCCAGTGAAAATCCTGTATCCCTTTTTCTCTGTTTAGTTTTCCATGTCAATTTAAATGGCATCTTGAACAGCCAGTGCTCTTCAAAGTAGGTGAAACTCTCACAAGGAATGATAGAAATGCTCTAAAACTACCTGGAATGGCTTACACTAGCAGAGAATTTGCAGTGAGAAATGTTCTTGCATGTGTTTGTATGCACGTGTGTTAATGTGTGTGGGGGTTTTTTTTACAGGACAGGGGGGAAAAGTTTTCCATGTCATTCGGCTCAGCCACGCTGCTCTGTGAAATTGAAACAAACCTCTCTGTACCGAAAATACTGCATTCAGGTCTTCGCACATAGTGTCAACCACTCATTAGCCAGCTCGGATATGCTCTGCCTGAATGGCACTGATGCAGGTACTGCCTAAAGAACCTCATGTACTGTCTGCAGAACCCCATTTACTGCTTTTAGAATCTTTTACCCTTAGCCCTCATGTTAAGCTTGGGGTCAGTTTAAACTCCCTCAGTCCTCACGTTAAGCTCCTTTTTCTTGGGGACAATTTGAACTTCAGAAAATGGTTTAAATTAAAATTGCTACTCAAGTTTATGCTTCAGGTACATCATGCTTCTTTGTAGATGACCTTAACAGTGCTTTAAACAATACGTACATGTTGTAACACCCCCACAGCATGGAATATATCATAGTTCTGGTGGAAAACATGTTTTTCCCTCTGATGTCATGTGAATTATAAGAGGTTCTCACCCTCCCACAGGTGAGATTTTGTTAAAATTAATTTAGTGTTTAACCAATTATCCCCTTTGAATTACACTGAAAATGACATAAACATTATCAATTTTTTTAGAGACATTAAAGTCTCTAAAACTGGGCCAAACTGACCGCAAACATAAACGCAGGGTTAAGAGAAGTGCTGTATAGAATCTGTATAGAATCTCAGGTATTGTCTAAAATGTCCGGTTCTGTCTAAAACTTCCGATTCTCATTATTAAATAACAGGTAATGTCTAGAGAACCTCAGCTACTGTATATAACTTTATGTATGTAGGTTTATCAGGTGCTGTCTATAAGCCTAGATCTATAGAATCTCAGGAAGTAGATATAGCAGAGGGATTTAGGTCAATGTGAAGTGCAAAATATAAAATAATCTTCACACAGAATACTCTGGGGTTCTGCAAATAAAGTGAGCTATTTTGCTTGACATATTTGATAAAGTACAGATTTTTTTCTCTCCACCCAGCAAAGCTGCCTAAACCGGAAGGTTTCAGGCTGTCCCGAGAGATCGGGCAGCCACGATGTCTGAGGCTGGGCTGGTCTACCAAAAACGTCCCTTTAACCAAGTCTGACCAAGGCTTTCTGCTTTATCAGCTGCAGTACGGCACACCAGATCAGGTCAGAAACCTCTGTGAACACACACCTCCAGAGCCAAGCTGGTGGAACACCTTAATAAAAGGAAAGTGCGGACACCTCCTAAAGTAAAGTATGGGCCACACCTCAGTTATCCTGTTTGTACACCATAATATGTTATGGGCACAACTGCCTTAAAAAGTCATGCATCAGGATCCCATTCCCATAATTAATTAACAACTGATGTCATCAATTCACACGCATTTGGAAGAAGTTCCATTTCAGTATTAGATCTCCTCCTACACTGGTATTTAAAAAAAATTGCCTAAAGACCCACTTTTCCTTTCTGTTTTAACGAACATAATCTACAAATATAAATAGTAGAAAACAACAATATTTCTAACAAAAAACCAAAACAAAAAAGGGGCAAGGGCGATTGCCTCAGAATAAGAATCCGAATTAGAAAATCCCGGAGCAAATTACTTATATTATGAAAGTACAGACAGAAAGACAAGAACAAAATATAGTATAAATCAAATTAAGTCAAAAATAAACTCTCCCCCAAATCGGCCATCATAAGACTTTTGCACATAAACTTTAGCACATGATTAGTTATATAAGTAGTGATATTGCAGATGATTGCACATAATTAACAACTGTACATAATAATAGAGATAATAGATACACTTTATGCAAAAACGATATCCAAAACATATATGGATACAAATAAGAAACATATTGTCTCACTACTGAAGTAAAATCATCACTTCACTCTGGTTAACACACTGCAGCAGACCTCAGGTATGTTAACATTACCAAGCAGTAACCATGGCTACGATGTGGGCTCACCTCAAGACCCACGTTTCTTATTTGGCTGATGAGCATGCATAAGGTTTTAATACTGTCTTATTTACTTTTACTTAGACATGCATGAAATCTTGGCCAGTGTTCTTTAAGTACTGATTCACCAAATGATTAGAGGACCATACTGAAAGTGATCATTCTGTCATACGTGAACACACCACAGCACACAGTGTGAACAGCACGAAATTCTTCCTCTGCATTT
>JBBJLR010000040.1:10729496-10752957 GCA_037577145.1 Brachypetersius gabonensis | reverse complement strand
AAGGCGGGGTACACCCTGGACAGTCGCCAGCACGTCGCAGGGCCACATACAGAGACAGACAACCATTCACGCTCACACCTAAGAGCAATTTAGAGTGCTCAGTTAACCTATTCTCCAAAGGAAGTCGCTTTGGATAAAAAGAGTCAGCTAAATGCTATAAATGTAATGTAAATGTACTAAAAACACTTTCTTTGGGGAGGTGTCTTGTCTAATTGTATTCTTGTGCTTGTGTTTCTTGTACACTTTGGTGTCCTGTTTGCTCTTGTGGTCTTGTGCTGTTCTGTTCTATTCTGTTCTGTTCTGCTCTTGTGTAGCACAATTGTCCTGGAGGCACGTTTTCTCCTCACCTGTTTGGCATGTTTCAGCAATGACAAATAGATGCTTATTCATTTGTTGGGAGCCAGTATGAGCTTGTTCAGGAGGATGATGGAGAGGATAAAGCTCTCAGGTGTCTGAATGCATCTCTTATGGTGTCTGTGATACAGAGCCACTGGCTACTAATTCAAAACGTGATTGAAGCAGGGAAAGTGAGTCATGTCTTTTTGCAGCACGGTTCAGGCAGATCGTCACATTAGGGTGTAGGGATACCTTTCGATGAGGAATACAATAGCTCTTATGTAACTGCAAGCTCCAGTAGTACATACCTGAATGTGGGCAGGTGTGAAGCTGACTTTGCTGTGCAAGGTTCTTGTGGGTGCTGTGTTGTCACTATAGGTTGATTTTTACATTGTGTAATGTAGAATTTACTAAACATTTCCCAAAATGTACCTAAAACAATCCACGAAGTCAACCATCAGATTCAGACAGGCCAAAACGAGAACAAACATTCTAAGGAAATTTCTGGTACTTTTTATCGACCAGTTTTTATAATGGAAGTGCCTGTTGCCCTAAAACCACATGTTGACCATAATTCTATGGGATGTATTATTCTTACAGTTGGTTAATATTAAACAGGGTAGAAAGTAGTTTGAGGCTCTGCTTCAACTCGGAGCTCTAGTTTAGAGTAACTCTAGGCTTTAGAGTTAATGTTTACATTTTCGAACCTTTTTTTGGGTGTATAAGAAAGGCCTTAAGACATTGTCGTCCCCTACTGGCTTAGATAAAAAACTAAAATTCCTGCAGTATTAAAAAATGAAAATGTTTAAGTTTACCAATAATTTTGTCCTGATTTGCGTGCATATCTTTATCTTTAAGCCCTTGCGCTAGATATGCATGGCCATCATTCTGTTGTAACATCTGCCAGTAATCCGTAATTGAATGTTTTGTTAATGATGTTTCTGTTCTCCATGGAACAAAAGCAAGTTAAGAAATCTTTCCTGAGTCCTTCATTAAAGGCACGAAAAAGGCCCTTAGCCTTGAATTAATGGCAGACATCTGGCATTTAACAAAAGGTGGAAAATCTTCCACCCAGACGCAGGTGCGCTGATTCAGTCGTTCCCAAATAAATAGCTTCTTCTCAGATTGCTGTAGCAATAATACAGAAGAAATAGTGAGTCCAGGCAGCTACTGGGAGAAATTCTGCAAGCGTGCATGACCCGACCACCTCTGGCTACTTTAATCCTTTTCCCAGCTTTGTGTTTGACATTCTATCCAGGCCAGTCGGTCCCCCACCCTCTGTTCTCCGCCTCTCTGCATAAACCTCCTCTCTGCCCAAACACACAGGCTGGGTGTTGGCTCACTGCTCAGCCCAGCAGCTTGGGTTTAAGCTCACACCGTCTGCTCAAGACCCTGGCCTCCAAAAATCTAGCACCAGGTTCCTGAAAGCTGGTCAAACCAAGCCTGGGACTTAATTACCATGTCACTGGTGATTATCTGCTGAAAATGGCAAATCCTTTTTAGCCTAGGACTAGGCTTAATCTGTGTCCAGGATGGAACACAGCCCACTGAATACCTCTGGCATTGTGGCTCAGTCATTTCGCAGTCATGCATCTCTATTTGGCCACGCAGTGAAATCCAGTCATGGAGAATAGTTTACTAAAATGATTAGGGATTAAATTATACATAATGAAAATAAAAGTGCTGTACTTTAAAGCCTACTGTGCTAACATTATCAGAATCTGTGTTTTTTTTAAACACTTTGATGATGGTGGAAGTGCTTTGAAGAGAACTTTCCACAACCTCTCTTTGAGTTCAGAGTCAGAATTCACATGAGTTCCTACTGGGATACAGACACTGTTTCCACTGCTTTGGCAAATTTACATCACAAGTTCTCCAGTGGAGGGGAAAAAGCAGAGACAGCAGCTGAAGTGGTTTTCTTTGTCCATTTCTTTATAATATATACTCTTATAGTGATAATCCATTTTAAACAAATGCATTACAGACTACAAAATATTTGCATCTGGTGACACATAGCTGTTTTGTAAACTTTTATTGGATGACTGTCTTTACTGAATGTCCCTTTAAATGGCTTTGAATTATAAATGTTTTTTGTTTTTTTTCATATTTGAGTATTTTATTGTTACTCTGAGAGAAAAATAAAGTTGCTTAATTTAAAGCTGCTGTAGTTTAGGCATCCGCATCACCTCACCTCAAAAATGCCTGAAAATCAGAATCGGAATCAGAAAACTTAATTGATCCTACAGGAAATTGCTTATGTTAGGACTGCACAGTCACACAGAGACACAAAGACAGGAACAATATAAATATAGTCAAAGTAAAACTCAAAAGCTTTGAGAAATACTCATGTGGCAGTATTAATTATAGAATTATCAAAACACTCTGGAAAATGTATAATATGAGGTTGGTGTGATGAGATAAGAAGTTTTAACGGTGATGATAATAACTATGTAAATAAAGTTACATGTATCCTCTGCTCTTGAGAGGCTGATGCTGAGCTTAGAGCCTCCAACCTGTTTAATTTCTGGCAGTGAATGAGAAGAGGAGGATGCTGTTGGTGCTTCTGCCACCACAATTAAAATCCTCCACGAGATAAATAATGAGTTCTAATGTTAAACCATGACTCAGGAAATCTGCATTTTAATACAGAGACTACTGCTTTAGTAGTAAGGTATGGCACAAGACAATTTTCTCATCTACTGGATACTTTGAAGTGCAGTAACCGATACATTTAAAGACGGATTTGTTTTCTGAAGGCGATGAATTTACAGGAACAGTTGCTCACACATACTGTTTATCTGTACTAGATATGCTGGAAAGATATTTACTGCAGGACAGACGTTTTAATTGCTGACATACTTTCTCATTCACTGTTGATTTTGTTGTGTGTGTTATGGTCTTACCTGAAGGTGTGGTCTTTAGTTACAACATCTCGTTTCACAATTGCTCACAACTGTCTCATCTTAAGCAAGCAGCGCAGAATGAGTCATAACCATATAAACATGTAAAGCATTTTGTGCTGACTTTATGCTACAGCGTACACCCTAAACAAACGGACGCGAGAGTAACGTGGCCTCTTGTTTTGCAATGGTTTTGTAATGCAGGTTTTGAAGCGTTACAATAGAAGTTTTAGCATCAGATGTGGCGTCAGTTTGAAAGGAGAGTTAGGGAAGGGTTAGGTGAAATAGGAAGACGAAGTAGGGTGTTTCTCCAAAAAGCAGAATTTCACTCCCTCCTGTAGAGGCTGTATGCTCAGCACATACCTTCCGTATGAGCCATGCTCATTCAAGCTGCGTTGGTGGTGGCTGGGCTAGAGGACCAGCTCGGGGGAAAGTCAGACACATCTCTATGATGCCTACAGGATGGCTGTGCTGGGTGTTCCTGATCGTACAGGAACATTCTACTTGGGCAATTTGAAGATGCTACCTTCAAGATTCCATATCAGCATTTTTCTCTGTCGAGACTAAGGCCTAACCCACTATTTTGCCAATTTTGTGGTTGACACCAATACCGTTCTTTGTTTTTTGTTTGTTTTTTCAGGTCCTGTTCCAAATGCTAGTTAGGACTTCCCCAGTCATATGATGCCACCAATATTAGTAGACTGAAGGCTAGTGCATGCTTCTTCCAGGTCTTATGAAGCACCACCACTTTTTTTCTAACTGCTGCTAACAGTGTCATTTGCACAGCTCAGCTTGGAAGATGTAACTGACGGCCAATTCTGTTATGGCAGCTGACAGTTATGCCAGCATCCTGTTGAGTAATTGAGCAGGGATGGGTGGAAACTACCCTACCCATCCAGAGATGCCCTTTTGATTTCCCAGTCAAGGATGGCTGTGACAGCACCTGGACCAGTATCAGGTTTAAGGGGCTCCAAATTCCAAAAACCAATACTATTGGCTAATTATTTGTTGTTTTAATGTAATATTTTTATTTTATGCACTAATTAGTTTGCCTTAGTATTTTTAAACTCAAAACATATTGCAACACTAGGAGGGGAGTTTTGATGGTAACTGTCATAAACTGTTCTATTAATCATTAACTACAATTTCAGGATTAAGACTGACCTTGTGTCTACTACAGTTAGACCTGAGTTGTGTTCTCACAATTTTAACATTAGCACTGTTGTGTAAATGTGTCCTGTGTAAATGTGTACACTGGCGAAATGAACAAAAACAACACTCATTATGGATTAATGGGCTTCCTGTCAGGACAAAATGTAAACAGGTATTTGTAAACGGTTGGATGGCAGTAGTGCTTTTGTGAGGGCGGGAGGAACTGTATTCATGACGCTTCATCACCTGCATTTCACAGACTGTACAGAAAGAGCATTTGAACCAGAGGCTGAGCTTAAATCTACATTGCGACCAAAGCCTCAAGAGCTGTTATAATCTTTCTACCTTTCACATGTTAGAAGTAGACATCATTCCTGTCTCTCAGAGTTTCATCTCACAAGTGCAAATTCAGGCAGATTGCTAGATTCATCCTTTAATGAGTCTGGCTGGCTTCCACAAGGATCACTGAAGCCATGACTGTTCCAGACTCCCACTGTTTCGATGAAATTGCTGCCTACATTCTGTAATTGCACATTAGTTTAAGCCAAATATAGCAAAACCCCATTCCACCCGTCTTATTTTTAGAGTGTGTGTGAAAGTGGGAGGATGTGCACAACTGGGAGTCAAAAAGAATGAATGAGGTAGTGCGAGAGACAAAGGCGTCATTTACACCTGGTCACTTTGTTGTATTTGTATCTGGATTCTATCCTGATAAGATTTGCAGCCACATTAATTTACACTAACACAGGTACTTGAAGGCGTCTCAGATTAGTGTATGGTGAAATCTGATATTTATGTCACAATGTGCAAATCAGCAATCATCTCATGTCTTCTGTAAAAAGACATTGAAGTTTTTGTGATTGGAGAAATAATATTTAAATATTGCTCACTATGTATTGTCATTTTGTCAAATTCAGACATTAGAACAGCAAAAATGATCCATTCCTAGCAATAAAACTTGCCTTGACACTGAAGATGAGGGTACTTTTGTGTGTGCCCTAATGAGAGTGTCATTTGCTTTATTTCATTTGCTGTCTTTCATTTTTCTTCTTGCATGCTGATTTACAGCTGAACAATAAAGCCAAGCTAGAGCAAACTGTGCTTCACAGTACAGGCCACAGTTGGCCAGTGATGCCCATCGATGCCCACAAACTGTCCAGTATCAGTCAGCTTATTGTTTCAGGGCTCTGACTAAAAAGGCCACAGCCAGGGTTCTTTGTGTAATGCCATAGAAGAACCATTTTTCACACATCTCATTTACAAAAATGAATTTTAGGGAGAGTGCTGGTATCCACAGACTCCTCTTCAGTACTTCTCTATGTGTAACTGAGACCAACATTTCATTGCTTACTGGGGAACGCTGTGCACCTTTACAACTTAAGTTTGAAAACAATACATTTCATAACACTTCATTACAACTACACTCACAGCTGTTTCGGCCATTTTTCAAATGGCTTTGCCCCACACGTGAAGGAGTGTGTGACTGAACCAGGTGTGTATTTCTTAACGTCTTTTAAAATATCATACAAATTGGTACAGCCTTTAGTGATGTAATTGCCAAGAAACATGGTGTGATATGATAAAAACCTGTTTTATAGCCTCAGATGACATTATGGTTATTGGGTGTGACCCAAAACCCCTGGAAAACTCGTTTTTAAGCTCAGCACCCCTGAGGTCCAAACATAATTAAACTACTCCATAATTCCCACGTTTGGAATGCAGACTGCCTCTGCAAACTATTCTTCTTATTTTACAAGCTCTAGCATTGTGAGAGATGAGAAATTCTAAAAAATGAAGATTTAAATGTCAAATGTAGATGAAAAGTTTGTGTTTGTGAAAAATGAGCTGTCCTACCGAATCATTTCAGTGTGGATAAAGCGTTCCTCCAGGAATAAGAGTCTGTGTCTGAGTAGACTGTATCTGAGAGTGGGCTGTGGAAATATTTAGTCATGATGTCTGAAACAAAGCCATCTATCTTTCATTTTCATTTTTTTTGATATTATGCACCAACCAAGCAGCAGTCTAGAGGGGAAAGAGGGAAAGTGTTCATTTGTTTATTCCTGTTTTGATGAAAGCGAGTTGTTGCCCAACTGGCAAACTAAATGCTGAGGTTGCAGAGGGCCATCCAAACCTAGCTCAGTGTTGATTGTGTTTCAAAGTCTCAGCAGGGTGTTAAAGGTATGCCTATTGTTCTGGGATACACTCCACTCGGATGGTGTGTCCTGCCTGAACGAAGGTGCTGGTGTCCATTGTTTGCCTCCTACAAAAGAAACTGCGTAACCAATGAGAAAATAGGTTCACGAGTGAGTGGGTGGGTCTTTTTTTTTTTTTCGACTGGGTAGCAGATGGGTTCCAGCTGTTCCTGATGACTGAATAGAGCCTGGACAGAGCGGAGTTGAAATTTGAATAGTCTGCATTTGGCTTTGAAAGTCATTGGTGTTTGCAACCGTGTGCTTCAGAACTCACATCTGCCTTTGATTGCTTCAGTAACGTCGTTAGGCAGCTGAGGCCTTCTTCCATGTGTGGCGCCGTAAACAGATGAGCCTTGATCAAGAACAAAACCTAAATGTCGACTTGAATTTGAGTTTTGAAGGGAGCTTGGTATTTGTGAACTGTGCTGCCTGAGACTAAAGGTTGTCAGTTCTGTTCGAGTCACGTACGCCAGACCCTTTTAAAAAACGTTTCCAGAGAACAATGCTATTAAGAAACCCTTTTTTTAGTTGTTTAACCATAAATGTTTTCTATTATGTGGGGACAGTTCATTACATGTACAATATCGGTTCTCTCGAGAACTGACCATTGAATGGTTCTTAATAAAAACTAAAATGCTTTTTCTCTCATACAAGCAACCAGCTTGGCATCTGTTTTAGAAAATGTAGGGTTGTATCAGTTTGCATGGGTTTGACTTGATTTATATCAGTCAGTACCCAGTAAAATATAGTTGCATTTTTTGTGTGAAAATAAGTAATTCTTTCTATTCAAAAGGTTTTTCTTTAGAAGAAGAAACAATGGATATGTTATTAGTTTGTAAAAAATATCTTGTAATGCCCAGGGAACTAAAGGCTGAAAACAGTCACGCTCCTTCCTAGGAATTCAGAAATGGTGGTAAATCCATACAAATTTACTATAAAAGGATGAAATAACTTGTTGAGTCATAAATCCTGAGTTTAATTCTCCCTATCACACTTATTGTTTCTGTTGTTTATTGTCTGTTCATTTTTTTACGTAATTAAAATAGCTGCCATAAGTCAATTGGCATGGTGTAAAATGACTTAAAATAAAGCCTTGTTGTATTAAAATGCAATAACATTTAAGAATGTTTTCTTTAACCTATAATGTTTGGAGATTTTGTTTTGATGGTAACAATGTGTGTATTTGTCAAGGTGCCATTTTATTGTGATATTCCTCCCACAGATCACAACAAATTACACACATATAAGCTATTGTTCATTCTGTACCGAATACAAAGGTCTCTTTAAAGCATTGTGCTTGGCCTTTCCCTAGCTTCCCTCTACCTCTGTTGTCAGCCACAAGAGGCAGGACCATCATTCTGTCTGAAATAAAATATGAATGACTCACTTTTGTCTATAGATAAAAGCTGAAATACCTTTTATGGCCCTGTTAGTCTGCTGTGACCTACGTGTCTCACTGCAAAGCTGCAAATGAGAGGAATTTGCTGTTTTAGATGACACCTAAAGATAACCCCCTTTGTACAAATTTTATAGATATTCTTTTTTCCCATAAGCACAGGCATCATGGTTGCTCAAAGTTGGGTAATCAAATGCCTTATGACTCTACAGGAGTTTTTGTTACAAAAAAAATCCAGCCTCAATATCCCCTCCATAGAATTCAGAGAATATATCATGTGCTATTCTCAGAATGAATCTACACGATTTTCTCATTGTGAATGTTCTGGTAGATTCATTGCTTGGGAAGATTCCTTGGGAATGGATTGTTTGGGCCTAATAGGCTTGCCTTCAAACATTTGAAATGATTGTTTTCAGTAATACAAAACAGTAATCCCCCAGTTTAACAGTAATCCCTGCAGTCACGGATTCAGTCCAACTCAGATTTTTTCTGAGAACCGAACACCCCACAACAACACGGAAATCCCCACAATAACGGAAACTACAAAATATCCTCCACCATTATTTTTTTCTTTTTTGTGGCAATATATATATAAAGAGAGAGAGAGAGCAGCCACACACACGTGGCACACCCTCTCTCTCCTATAGCGCGCGTGTGTGTATGTGCTTGTATGAGCGTCTGTGTCTGTGTGAATGACTGCTTCGTGTCTTGTCCTCGTATTTTAGTGTTGTTCTACAATTTTTAACCGCTATCTCATTTTATTTAGTATTCATAAGCTGTGTCCCGTGTAAACGTGGGTAGAAAGAGTTATTTCAATGTTTCTTTTGTGTACAAGTCTGCCGCACGCTGCTAATGCTAACTGCTAATGCTAACGGGTTTTAAACATTTTCCGTTTTCTGCTTCTTATTATTTATTTGTTCTTTGAAGAGTCGCTCCAGAGTTGCTCCAGACCAGAATCTCACCGTGGATCGTCTCAGTGTTTCTTGTTTTTTCATTACAGCCCTGCATTTTTATTATTGTAAATTAAATTAAACGAGAGGAATACGGGTTTACCTTTACATATTCTTTAAGGGTAAGACCTTATACTTAAGTTAAAATGAATTTAAAGTGTTCTGGGAGCATATTTGAGGTTTATACTATAAAAATAGGCATTATACTTTAAAAGGTTTATATACTATTAAGGTTTATACTATAAAAATAGACATTTTTAAAGTTTTTTTTTTTTTTGCCAAAACTCACCGCGTTTTTTCGCTATACGTGGGTGCTCTTGGAACGTAACCCCTGCAAAAAGCGGGGGGAATTACTGTATATAACTGAATGAAAATTGCACTGTAATAATCCTAGGCAAATTCAAGTTAAAAGTAATTTAAAAAAAAAAAGAATTCATAAAGCTTCATATTTTAAAAGAAAGTCAAATCTTGTCACAGATAATTTCCTATGAATCAATGATTATATTACTTTTTTCTTATTGTAAATGACCTCTTGTATTTGCTAAAATACTTGAAATATTAATTACAGTATTTACAAATAAGGTTACATTTTGTTGCCTAGATTTTAAAATGTGTACTGTTAAAGGTATTTATAAAGTAACAACAAAGGTGCTTCCAAACAAGTTCAGTCTCATTCATTCATGACTTATGTCTCCCTTAACAGTAAACCATGGATTAAAGTTCTCCGGCGCTATGACAGGTTTTCGTCAACTGAGGGCACTAAAGGTTAATAATGAGATTGATGCAGAGCCGAAGGACAAAAAAAATTAAAATAAAATAAAAAAAAAACGTTATGGTTTCGGCAGTTCTCTTAAACAGTGACTGCTGCGAGCTGTTTCTCGACGCTTGTTTAAGATGCCAAACTTCAAAGTAAGAGAAAATAATTCCCCAGCATTTAGTGCCACATCAGCCTCCGGTGTCGCGAGTGCTGTGAGAGCTAATGCTCCGTTAAAAATAAATAAATAACAGCAGTTTTGGAGTCTGTTTTCTTGCTGGTAACAGAAGAATGGCAGTGGGAAATAGTGTTGCGTCGTTCGCGATCTTTTAAGTGAAGGTACTGAACCGAATCACATGAAGTGATTCAGTTTATGTAAATCACTTTTACATAAATGTAAATGTAAGTTTAGTACGTCATCTAAAATACACCACTCAAGCCCAAATACCCCACGCCCCCCCACCAATGCTACCCGTCATAACCACTCCCCCCCCCCGCCCCCATCGTCTCTTCCGTCAGATGATTTTTTATTTTTTTTTGGCTTTAATCCATACAGTAAACATGAGATGCCATACGTCACCTTGGGTTTCCTGTTATTGGTGTTTTTTTAATTGGTGATCATTATGACAATAGTATTTTCCATATTTTATTTTACGATCAGTTGCATAGTGTAAATTACCGTAAATCCTGTAAAATAATATAAGCGGGTATGATGATAAATGGTCAAGGCCTCCGTTGTTTGAATGGGATGAGTTCAGAGAGCAGCATCCCTTAGTTGGTTTTCAGAGTGACTGTATTCTCCTTTCAGAATGTCTGGAGATTGCGTTTGCTATGTCTGGCGTCAAACAAAAGATACTTGAATTTTTTTTAAAGTAAATACTTTCTGTATTCTTGACCGAAAAGTTGACCTTTGGAACACAGTGCCATTCACATCCAGGCCTATCATGAAATGTACAGCTCAACTCTCAAATGTCTTGACCAGCTTCTCGTGTCAGGACAGGTGACTAGACAACAATGGCAGTCTTTTACACACTGATCTTATTAGACACATCATTCTACCGACTACCTGAAACCAATGGCACTTCAGCCATGGGTGGTTGTTAGTTAGGACTTTGTACAACTTTTGAACTGTGATGAAATGTAAACAAAACAGCTTTCACTCAGTACATTCTTTGTAGTTTGTTGCGTTTTCCACGACATGTCACAGATAAGAGTGTGTGACGTAATGAAGATTGAGACGTGAAAAGCTGTGTTGACTTTGAAGCTCGGTTTTGTTAAGATCATTTAAGGCAAACATTCTTTGAATTCTTTGAGAATTTACTTTGAGAATTTACTCAAAATAAATATTTCCCTAAAGGGTCTTCAAATTAAGTGGTTTAATTCAAAGGTTCTGATTAAGCTCTAAAGAAGGGTTCTTCCATACAAAGCTTCAGGTGATCTAGTGTTGTTCATTCCACCGATGAAGAACTGTGTACACACAATGCACAGGATCTGTACCAGACCAACAGGCTTTATGCTCCTCCTTTTGAATATTTTTGCATAGTGTGTGTCTAGTGAAATGGGCTGTGCCTGTCGCATGCAGGAGCTCCAGGTGGTTAAAGACTGGCCTCATTATTAAAATGGGCTGCACAGGGCCTGAGCCACCTGCTTCTCTTCAAAGCAGAGCCAAGACTGTCATGAGCTTCAGATGGTATGATCTAAATTTCACCATGATGCCTGTAAATGTGATTTGGAACACCGCTTCAGCATAAGGTCGAATTTGTGACCAAATCTTGTTGAACTCAATAAGAACTATAAACAAAATAAGAACTATACTATAAACACTCTTCCACACAGTTGTTTGATTGGGATGTAGAGCTTCTCTTCAGATCATTTTGGGCAGGTTTGGGTTGTATTTTTGAATATCAGCAAAGTGTAATTTAATTCAGCCGGTGTGCCTTCAGGAGGATGACAGGCCAGTCAAGCTAGACAAGCTTATTTTCCAAAGAGTGTGACGTATTTGGTTATGAAACTGTCCTGACTCATTCTTGATAAATGTTCCTGACCTCCAGTGTGATGTGTGTGTTCTTCTGGCCCATGTGCGTGTCGTATTCCTGTTGAAACAAGTCTTGAATTCTGCCATACTTAGGTACTCTGTGAAAATAGTCTGTGTAATATTCTCAGGGCACTCATTATTTCATATGCTTTATGGCCTTTTTTAGTTTTCTACCTTGTAGGGTGCCAGGTTTTCTTCACAGCCCGCTGTTTTTGCAGGCTTTGCCCTTTGGCTCTCGAACAGAAGCTATGCAATCATAAAAATATGCCCACACATGAGTTGCATCGGCCATCGAGTAAAGCTTCGAGAACCTCACACTTAAAAGCATAAGTGTAGATTTAATGGGAGGGCAAGCAGGACGTGTTCCTTTTACTATTTAGAGGGGGCTGACATGCCCCTGTAGTTCTGTTCTAGGTTAAAAAGACTATTGCTGTTGCCTACTTTCTTAGTGATGGTTAAATTGGTACTTAAGTAAATATAGTGCTTAGACCTAGAAATAAAACGTTATCTTCTGTGTCTGAGGAACTCCTAAGTATGTCTTTAATAGGGTTGCCAGGTGCCAGGAGAGTCCAGGTTTGAGCTCTATTGTACAATGTCAGGTTGATACTGGCAGTCAGGTATAAAAATTCTGAATCTCTCTCTAAAGGCATTCAATTTGTTGAAGTGGAAAAAAATGAGACCAGAAGACCAGTAGAGATCAAAACAGCTATGAAGAGCAAGGGAGATTTTTGAGTTACAAATCAAAATGTGAGTGTTAGGAGGTGCTCGTTCAGACACTTCAGTGTTCAATAGATTTTAATAGATAAGCAACTGTGCTCATTTTCAAAACACACAGTAGATTGTGCTGTACAGTGTATGCTCACTGTATGTATTCAGTAAGTCTTATCAATCATCATGCAATTATCATTTTCACACAGTACTAATTATTTTAAAGTCTCCTAAAGAGAAAAGCTTGCTGATTAATAGCTGTATTGATTTACTAGTCAGTAATACTGAAGTGCATATGATGATGCCCATGTTTCTAGCCATTTTATGTTGCATTCCTACTGTAACATTTTCTTATTGCTAATTATTAGAACCATGTGATTACATGTGCAGTGTGTAATAAAACCTACACCACTGCTAAGAAGACTTCAAAGGAGCTGAAGATTAACGCCCTCACATGTGCCATGATCACGTGTGACGCGTATGCAGATCCAATTTTCCAGAACTACCGGCCGCACCACATTGCCGAGTTCCTCAGTAAACTTGTTGGAAAACACTAGTCCAGACAGTGAGAGAAAAGTGAAGCCAGTTGTTTTCAGAAGGATCCCCAGCAAAGGAAGGCACATAACTCAGCTGGGATTCAGGCTGAGCAGATTTAACCTATAGACATCGAGTTGCCACCTTGGTTTGCTTTAATATTCAAGTGTAATTACATACTTATAGATTTCATTACACAGTAGGTTATGCATTGAATTACATTTACATGCAATTTACATTCAGTACGTACAACTTTCAGTCTCCACTTCTGTCTTTTTTCTGTTGCCTTTGATGAGATGAACTAAAAATACCTTTCGCTACTACATATACATGTAAGAGACCATTTGTCATACGTGAACACAGCACAGCACACAGTGTGAAATTCCTTTTCTGCATTTAACCCATTCACCAAGTGAAGTGTTTATCGGTTCCTGTTCTTTAACAATAAAGACCCAGTAAAGCCTCTCGCACCCCCCGCTAACAAGTTGTGAAAATATGTGAAGTAGCCAGATTAACCTGAAATAAATAAGTAGGTCTTTGTTCAATGTTTGAACCAATGCCTAGAGACTATTTTTATGGGTATTTAAAGACGTGGAAATAACTGCCCTTCTTTATAGAGTCGCTGCTACCTACCATTCCTACATCAAATCTTAGTCTACTAAGATAGCAGTTAGAAGTGTAACGTCCTCAAAAGGGAATAAGATATCTATAAGCAAGTGCATCCATTTGTGCATCACAGAGCAGTAGCTGAAATGGTGATTTTGCTTTGTTTTCAGTGTGAGCTTCCTGACGTGGTGGAGCATCACCCCAGTACTCTGAAAGGGGTGATCAGAGAATGACTACTAATATCGGGTTACACTTTTGTTATCAGCTTTAAAACTGAATTCAAAGGGTTCCAACTAAATCCCTAACATGTGTCACTTCAGTTCAACCAGATCATTCGTAAGATGCCAGAAATATTTTACTAGAGCTCATACGATGAACAGAAGGAACCATAATCATGCCTTCCTTGTTGCTGGGCTGTGGTTTACGATCATATATCCATACTTCTGAGCTTTCGGGGAGGTTTCAGGCTCTTCTAGCATGTTTCGGGGACCCCATCCATCCATCCATCCATCCATCCATCAAAACAGGCTGTAGTCACTACATTTATTTATCTCTCTTTAGTGGACCACGGGTTTTTCTTATGTGGCCTTGTGGTGAGGACGTCTGGAGTGCAGGAATGTGCACGGGTGTGTGTTTATGGAACAGCTGACTCAGCATATGTTGATGGCGATTTCTATGTTGAGATTTGAATTGAGTCAGGCATTTACTTTCATGTTGAATCTAACTGCATTAGCTGTTATGACCTGCATAAAGATGTTTTACGTGACCGTCGCTGATTGTATCTGCAGGTTAAAGTGATGCAGTACTTGCAGTTCTGTCTGATTGAAGAAATCTTTCCTTGTTAGAATGAAAACATTAATGTGAGAAGAATGTATTTGAAGTTACTTAAAGTTGTATCTGTATTTGTCTGCCTATGACATATATTAAAGACAAATTGGATCTAAATTATCAAGAAAAACAAGTGCAATCTTGTACCCTCATGGTTTACAATAATCTAGTGGAGGCGGAATGATCGCATTCCTCTTATCAGATGTTCAGTAGTACTTTCAAATGTTCTGATAAACTCTGTACATCAGTTTTACTGGTTTGTGGTTTCTGAGGATTTTCAGAGTTTGTACATGACCTCAAGGAAGCAAAAATATCCTACTTACAGACTTTTGCAACTATATTAATTATATAGTTTTAGAGTGCCAGTGTATCTCAACTCAAGCACATTTCTTTGGATATTAATTGATTCTTGCTTTGTGATAATCAGCCCTGTCTAAAATGGCTCCCTATAGCTGTGAAATCTTCTTCAAGTAAGTCATGGTGTATTCGAAACCACATCCACAAGTCACCATAATAAAGGCTTGGATGTAATTTGAGTGGGTTTTTTATGTTGTTAATTATGTATTTTTACAGAAGTAATTTCAGCCGTTTGGGTGGATATTGACCATGTATTCATGTTCTAATACCCGTGTGGTCTGAGCCACCCTTATTGAAGATCTGGTTGCAGTTTGAGTGAGTGATGTATTGTTACACAAACAGTTTAGGCTATTTGTGTGGTTACAAAGTTCTAATGTTTACAGCAGCAATAGCCTGGCAGCTGCAGTTCTAAGTTAAATGAGCCAAACCTGTCTTTGTTGATTGACTACATCTGAGCTAAATAAAAGTTGTGTAAAGTGAATTTTCACCGAACTGTCCCTTTAAATGATGTTCACATGAATAAATCGGCTCAAATTAAACTCCTTCTGTCTTACTCTCCTAGCCTCTCTGCCCTTCGTGATCATGAATATCGTTTACCGGCCGTACCAGCGCGGCATCCACTGTGACGATGAGAGCATCATGTACCCGATGAAGGCAGACACCATCACACACGGCCTGATGGCTGCAGTCACCATTTCCTGCACTGTTATCATCGTGAGTTCCCCTCTATTTCACCTCTGCACTTTGTTCATGCTTTTTAAGAAATAAAGATCCACTGAGAGTTTCCTTTCTCTCTAATACAGTTGTTTTTTTTTTATTTGACACATTGGTAAAAAGATCAATTGTGGCATGTTTATCACCGGATTTTTTTTCCCCATGTTCTCCCTCTGTGTTAATGCCCATTCAGCTCTCATCGGGTGAGGCCTATCTGGTCTACAGTAAGAAAATCCAGTCTAACTCAGGATTTAACCAGTACCTGGCCGCCCTCTATAAGGCAGTGGGCACTTTCGTGTTTGGAGCCGCTGTTAGCCAGTCGCTCACAGATCTGGCCAAATTCACCATCGGACGCCCGCGCCCCAACTTCTTAACAGTCTGTGCTCCGAAAGTCTGCAAAGGGTACATGTTAAAAATCAACTGCACTGGCATGGCAGATGACGTCACTGAGTCCAGGTAATGTGTTGAGTTTCTGGTAAATGAATAGTTGGTTAGATTACATTGAGTTTGCGTTCTGTTTATAAAAACTAAGTTTGATCTTAAAATTCCAGGCTGTCCTTCTATTCGGGGCATTCGTCTTTTGGGATGTACTGCATGCTGTTCCTGGCGGTGAGTGAGTCCATATCCAGTAAGAAATAAGCTTTGAGTGCCTCATTTCAAGGCCATCCATCCTCCCTGACAGTGGGGAATAATAATCAGGCAGTGCTTCTGCCTTTTGAAGACAATGGGACATTTTGTAGCAGTATTTGTTCTGGTAACAGTCTGAGATCATAACCAAGAAAGTTGTTTAATCAGTTATGTACTAATGCAGCTTTTTGGTTCAAATAATTCTTAGGATTCTCACATTATTCATTTTGTAACTTCTGCCAAACCTGAGAATTCTCAGCTTCTACATGTTAAGTCTTAATGGAGACTAACAAAGAATTATCAGGTAAATAATTTTTTTTTTTTTAACCAATTTATATTAGGACCAAACCAGTATGAATAATAATATTGGCCAATATTCATTTCTATTTAGATTAAATTTTTTGCTTTCTTTTCTACAGAGGCACTTAAAGTCTTAAATAATATATAAAAAATAATAAATGTAGTGACACTGAGAGTGGAGCCACCTAGAATTCGTTGTGGTTTTGTTTTCTTTTAATTTTCTCCTATTGTTCTCTTCATGTTGTGCTGTATTAATCTCATTGTAAGGGTTTATATGAGACACATATGTGTTTGTTTTAACCATGATAGTGTTTTGTGTTTAGACTTGTCAGCCTGTATTGCTATCATAGATAAACAGTGGAAAAATCTGATGTTTTTCCCTGACCTCAGTAGATCAGTAGCTCAGTAGTTCAAAACCTTGTTTTGCTCAGTATTATAGGCCCTAATTTGTATTTTGTGTGGACTAAGGCTCTAAAACTATATTTATGTGCTTTCAGCCTATTCATTGGAATAAAAAGAATAAGTGTATTATTATGCATCGAGGGGGGATTTTATTTTATACTGATTGTCGTGTAAATATATTAGACTGAGAGTGATATATACTGAGCAAAACCACCCGAGAAGATCTCCATAAAACTTTCCACAAGAAAGAACAGAACTTAGGAAAAGTGAATTAAAGTCACACATCGCAGAATGAGCGTGCGAGAGCGCGTGCGAGAGAGCGTGCGAGTGTGCGTGCGAGAGAGAATGTGCGAGTGTGCGTGCGAGAGTGTGAGACTTTATGCCTGCCAGCGGTGGCCTTGGAGTACTTGGTGCCAACCATTACAATACATTTCCACGTCTAATCTTTCTTCTTTTTAATACTTTCTGTTTCTAAAGTTAACTATATTTGACTCTATGATGTACTGCACACTCCTCACTGCTGTTTTGATACTGTTTCTATTTTAAATGGTTTAGAGATTTCCTGTATTAAACTGGCTGCACATTACTTGTACATTTCCAAAACTTAAATCAGACACGTTTCTCTCCATTAATCCAATGGCATAAAGAAAGTAAAGTGCATGTAACTAATTCAGAAGCTGGTAGATGATCAACCTCTTTCCCTCTCGGTCCACAGCTGTACGTCCAGGCCAGACTGAGGGCCAAATGGGCCAGACTGCTGCGGCCTACCATCCAGTTCTTTCTGGTGGCCTTTGCTGTGTATGTGGGCTACACCAGAGTGTCAGATTACAAGCATCACTGGAGTGATGTTCTGGTTGGCCTCCTCCAGGGGGCACTAGTTGCTGTACTTATTGTAAGTAGTCTGAATTTATATGTACAGAAAACCCCTGCTTATTGCGGTTGAAAGAGCACCAGCGTGTAGTGACAAACTGTGTTGTTGTGATATGGTAAAAATTGCCTATTGTTAATGTGTAAACCCTAAATATGTTCCCAGATATGCTCCCAAAACACTTTAATTTCATTTTAAACTCATTACCCTTAAAGAAATTAAACATAAACCTGTATTCATACTTCACAGTTTACATTGCACTTCAGCAGTCCTAGAATGTAAATGCCGATGTTACCCTTGTATAGACTGTGCTGTAATTTATGCATGCATGTTTTCTTTGGTATAAGCAGGTAAATACAGTAAGAATTTAATTTAATTTACAGTAATAAAAATACAGGGCTTTAAGAAGAACAGAACAAAAAACATGAGAACACTCGAGATTCTCCATGTGGGAAATTCTGGACTGCAGCTGTGTGAAAGGGCAGCAGCCAATCAGCAGCCAGGAGAAATAAATAGCGCTCTCGAAGTGACTTCTTTGAAACCTCCTGCCTCTGAGTACATTGACTGTGATGCCCGGGCCTTGTCTGCCACGCCCCCTCAACCTCATGCTGGGTTGTTTATGCTTGGGCTCATTCTGACTGTCATGCTAACCACTGCACCCAACACTTCTTTGGAAACAAAAGCTTACTTTTTAGTTCTAAGAGAAGAGAAGAATACTATCACGGCACTGTGGTTTTTATAAATATAATTTCTGTTTGCGTCCCTGTGGGATTTTAGCAGTAATATTATTAGCGCTACAATAAGGCCTTAGGCTTCCCCTCTACAGTTTATTTAAATGAACCAATATATGTTGCACTGCTAAAAATAGTGGTAGTAGCAGCCATATTGCCAGTTGTTCCTGCTTTTATCCATTTTAAATTAGATTCTTGGCATAACGTCTCTTGTAAAGTCTTGAAGATTTTGTACTTATGGAATCTAATGTATCTTCCTTTCTGTTCAGGTGCGACATGTGTCCGATTTCTTCAAGCAACGTCCTTCCACCCAGTGCTCCAGTCCAGACACGGTGGAGAGTGACATGCTGGAGAGGAAACCCAGCATTCAGGTGGGAGACATGGAGCACAACAACCATTATAACTACCACGCGCCTTCATGAGAGACAGCTGACCCACCACTCAGACTACATCTCCCACAAACCACTGGGGCGACTGGATGCAGGCCCCACTCTGGCCTCTGTAAACACAATCTGCAGTGAATATTTCTTTCCTGTGTGTACTTGTGTGTGAGAGCAATCTCTTTAAAACTCTAAATGCCATTTTATATATTATGAATGTTATTATTTTACTTTCTATTTTCTGTTTTTGACATTGATTTTAAATAAAAGAAGGCATGGCCTATATACTTGTTATCGGTGAATATTCCACCAACAAGTAATTTATATTTAATTCCTCTTGTTAATATGATAATGAACAGACACCTATGAATTTTTATTTTTTATAACAACTGTTAAACTGGCTGTCTGTGACAGCAAAACTGACAAATCTGACCTCATCATGCCTTAGAATGAAAGCAAAATTTAATGTAAATGAAATTATAATTATAGTAATCATCATCATAAATCACTGCTAGGAATTCAGGAGAAGCTTCAAACCTGTGCTACAAGATTTTGGAGCCTCTGCTGTTTACATTTGACAGTTTGCATTTACTGACAATGAGTACAGCACTTTTTAATCGGCACTATAGGGGTTTAAATGTCATTATATGCCTGGTATTGTTGAAAATTTTCACTTTTTCTTGCAAGTCAAGCCCTTGATCAGTTATTTAGGGGCTGATGATTATGTTCTCAATCGTAATAATTATGTCACTTTTTGACTCAACATTTAAGTCAAGCTGGAAATTTGCTTTAAAGCAGCAATGGAATATCTGTTGATCTCTGCTCTGGAGCTTGGGTAGTGCAGTCCCATTATCTTCAAACCAGTGTTTGTGGGACACGAGGGCATATCCAGTGGAAAAAGCTGTGGTGTAGACACATACCCAGCTGCTCTCAATATTCCTGCAGCCGCAGTTGCTGTTCAGTTTGGCGTTCATTATGCAGGACAGTAACAACATCGATGGCAAAGACTTGTTCCATGACTTTATACCACTACTTTGTTGCTTAAGCCCCTTTTGTTTTCAGCTTTATTGTATTTCAATTCATAGTAATGCTGGTTTTGCTCCTTAGGCATTTGAATATTATCTGGACAAAATTTGTACCAAACAAAGGCATTAGTGTGTAGATCTCTCTAATCATATACTTTAGCATGTAAAGACATTTTTTTGTAATTATGCACCATGTAGGTTGATTTGGGTACCAGTTGGGGAGCCAGATGTTTGTACATGCGGCTGCAGTCTTTTGTGGCATGGTTGGCACTTTTATCGACAATGTTTAGACTACGTTTCCCATAAACTTTCAGCCTTGATTCAGTGTGTTTTTCAGATTATTTGCGTGTGCATTGACATTTGCTTGACACGGGCTACTTTTGCTTTGAACTTTTATGTTGAGTTTTGCTAATGACACTAGGACTGTTTGTTTTGGTGACCTTTTCATTCAGATTCATGCAAACATGCCTATTTAAATGCTATACCTTAATTCAGAGTGAACACATGGAGCCTCGGAGACTCACGCTCCACGAACGATGAACGTATTTATGCTTTGATTCATTTGTACATGTTTTTATGCAACAAGGACATCTGAGTTACAAGTGACCAGCAGATTTTGTCACATTACCTTAAGGTTTGCCTTAATGTTGACTTTGGCTTTCCTTACTTTTAACAGCAGCCTTGTTCTGTTTCTGATAAGATGGCCAGGTGTCAGTCCCTTTCATAGACTATGAAAATACTGCTTTATGAATGGACCTGCAATCGGTTCTCCGGATTCAACATCAGGAAAAACCTCCATCAGCTGTAGCGAGAGAGTCTGTGCACTGGCACAGTATCAGAATCAGAAAACGTTATTGATCCTGGAGGAAATTGCTTATATGATGAAAGACTGGTGTGGAAATGTCATATGCAGGCTACTTAGGATTTCTAAACTGAGCTTGAAATGCAGGCCATTCTGTCTGATGTGTACAGAGAATATTTTGTACTGATTTGGTTAATTTGCAGTAAATCTGTGAAATGTGTGGAATTGTTGTGTCAGCTGATTTTTTTTTTAGCATGCAACCTATACAAACAAGTACATTCAGATAAAACCAGACAGACAGTCACATCCAATAATTTGCACCCTGGTCAACTGTTTCGTTTTGCTGATTTAAAAAACATTTTTTTTAAGTGGCACACTTTCATTAGGGAACAAACCCAGTTTTCATTGGAAAAAGAGTAACATGCAATGTGTTTCACACGCCTCCATTTGTTTCATTCCTAGCAGTTAAGGAACATTTCCACTAGTCTATTCTTAAAGAAATGTTCGAGGTAAAGGGTAACTGTCACTCTTGAACAATATTAAATAAAAAAAAAAGTCACCACACTGCAAATCAATACTATATTTACATAATTTAATACAAACCAACTCAATAAATAAACTCTTCTGAAGCTTCTGATGAGCCCATATGCCGCATTATCTGTCCTCCTTAATATCAGGCTTTCTCTTCAGTGTAGGAATAATTTGAGTTTTACTTCCGTAGCCAAGAGAAGAAGTGGATATTGCTTCACTGGAAAAAGCATTTGAAAATACTGCAGTATTTTTTTATCATCAGCTACCATATGATCCCAATCTACCGCTGTGACATCACTCTTTGGAACGAGTGGCCACATGCATTTATCACTTAGATTTATTTCACCTTCTTCTTTACAAGGCCGAACGCACTGTTAAGACCTGCAGGTCTTTGTAGGTCTTTGGCTGTGCTGGCCAACTTTTTTTGATTTAGAGCAGCTTAAACTCAGTGCCGTCCAGTGGGTTCCTCATTCAGAGCTGGTCTTCAGCGGCATGCTCCTCCTCACCAGCCAGAAGAACTGGATTTATTACTGGCTCTTCAACAGCACAAATCAAGCACAGGGTCCATGACGAGGCATGAACTTCGTTTAAACATAGAAAAAGACCTTTTATACATTCATATAATAAAAAAATCATATTGAAATGAGCATTAATGTTTGGAGATTTGACATTTTGTTGCCTTCTGCATGTTGGCAGACGAACAGGAAAGTGCTGTCAGTTCTCATTTGTGTGTGTGTGTGTGTGTGTGTGGTATGGGTTTTTGGTTGGAGTGTGTGAGCAGCACACATGAAGGTTCATTTTCCAGCAGGGCTTCTAATAAAGTTCACAGACTGAGAGCCACAACTGGTGGAGTTTACAGGGCAGAGCAGCTTCCGAACAGGCCTGCAAAACACAGACTGGAGATGGAGAATTAAATCACTGGATTTCAATATTTAATCCTGATATTTACTGATATATTTCAATACAGTGGTGGTGACCTAGTGTGTAGGATGCTTGCCTCTGAACCAAGAGGTCATGGGTTAAACCCAAGTTGCTCCAGAGAGACTGTCCCCTGCAGTTAGGGAATGGAAATGCCGTAAATCTAAATGGACAGGGATCCGTTTGGATGCAGCTATGCTGCCCCATGGTCTGACACATATATATCACAGCTACCATCTTTATTTCTGAGACGTCTAGCGTAGCCCTTGTCAGAGTTTCTATTTTTATACTATTGTGTCTGTGTGTGCATTTTCATTCAGTTTTAAAGCCAGCTGACATTTTCAACGTCTAAAAAATTTATTATTGTACAGCTTGAATGGCCATTATGGCCTAAAACGAACAGAATGTAATCCCTCAGTGTGATAGAAGTTAAGATTTTGTATCCTATTTGAGTTTTCATTCATCATCATGTTTTCTCATTACAGTCCCCAGCATGTAATAATAACAAATACGTCAGTCAGCCACTGGGAATCCCCCTACATGGCAGTAAAGAATAGCAACTGATCTAGAAGCTAATAAATACAGATGTGACAGTCAGCTTAGCTGTTATTTATCTTATTTCTGTATTAGCCAGCTATTGGAAATAATAATAATAATTTTAAACAGTCAATTTTAAATGATTGTTATTGTTGTCAATAGCTGGCTAGTATTCAAAGTGCCTGTAATTCCTCCCACCTGCAAAATGCATCATAAGAAGGGTTTTTTTTGCCCTTAAACTGGAAAATCTCACTCCAGAGACAACTGTGGCAGCAAGCATACTGACCACAGATGTAGCAGTGGTCACATTTTTCATTCTGTGTGGAGTGTCCCTTTATATACACACATACAAAACTCTGTGAAAGTTTTAAGCAGCCATGGAAATTGTTTAAAACTATTTATCGTCCAAGTAAGTTTGCCTGTCAAACGCTATATTATTCTTAAAAAACAGAAAACTGCAGTACTATGTTCAACATGGCTCAGATAGTGTGATCATGGCAGCTGGGGCTGTGGTTACTGTGGGACTGTGGGAAGGAAAAGCACATCCAAAAAAGAATATAAATGCAGTTAACAGCGGCGTTTCCTGTTGGTTTACTGCCCCATTTCAGTCCCACACAGGATGAGTGGGAACCGAAAGCTGGGCAGCAGTAGACGTACTGCCTGGCTGAATTCAGTTCGGTTTTCAGTGCAGTAACCACAGGGCATGTGTGAGCTGGTTATAAACCTTTCTTCCTGCCCCATCACGAGACAACTGGGTATTCAGAGCATCACGCTGGACTGTGCCCAGCTATTGTTCTGTCTATGTGTTTATTATGTGGGTTTCTATTTTTTCATGCCTCTGTTTACGCCTGTGTGTGTGTGTGTGTGTGTGTGTGTGT
>JBBJLR010000040.1:10689472-10711626 GCA_037577145.1 Brachypetersius gabonensis | reverse complement strand
GTGTGTGGGTGTGTGTGGGTGTGTGTGGGTGTGGGTGTGTGTGGGTGTGTGTGTGGGTGTGTGTGGGTGTGGGTGTGTGTGTGGGTGTGTGTGGGTGTGTGTGGGTGTGTGTGGGTGTGTGGGTGTGTGGGTGTGTGTGTGTGTGTGTGTGTACGCTCCTGCTTCTATTCAGTGTTTTTGCTGAATGGCAGACAGATGTATCTGTGAAGTCATCAACATGACTTACAATGTCAATAAACATTGGCAGAATTTGCCCTTTAGACTTTAGATTCCCATCTCAGTTTGTATCAGAAAGTGTGTATATACAGTAATGCATACCAAGGAGTCCTGTAGTGTAGTGGTTGGCACTGGGATGTTGTGGTTGAAGACACAAAAAAAACCCCAATTTCATTATTAGTGTGACCGTGACATTATTGTCCTTAAGTTTTATTATTGTAATTTTTTCACCTGTTTTTGGCACTGCTTCTAGTCTGAGCCTTTTTGGCATGGTTCCAATGCTAAAAACGTTCATTAATATCCAGTGTGTTGCGTGTGAACATTTTAATATTGGAACCATGCCATAATTGAGTGTTGGTCGAGTGTTCACTCTTCTGTGTGGAAAAATTCATATTGTTCATATTGAGCCCAAAGGAGAGTACACTATGGTAGTGTGATGGGTTAAGTCTATTTTTTCCTCTGATTCTCTGACCTGTTTGTCTCTGTTTCTACACGCATAACCGCTCCCCCAGTTTCTTCCGCACACTCTGGGATTGCAGTCACACTTTGCATTTTTTTTAATGTCCTAAATTAATGTCCTAAAATAGAAAACTAATGTTTTGGACTTGGCGGAAGTGACAAACTAACATTTGCTTGTGATTCTCCAGCTGCCAAAATATCTGCTGGTTATACTGCAGTGTACATCTGTAAAACAACTTTATTAACATTAATCACATTTATATAAACCAGTTGCCTCTGATTGGGCTTGCATTTCACTGTTGGCTGCCGTTATTCAACTCAAACATGTTGAAAGGCCCTCCCCCTCTGCTACGTGGTCAAAATGGCGCCCGTTTGGTGCGAATAGTGTCCATCGTTCTGCACTGCGTTTTCTGGCCATTTTCAGTTCACCATCCGGGTACTTTCAGTGCTCTTTTAGTTTTCAGTGCACTGAGTTTTAGCTTATTTTTCAGTGTGAGCGCACTACGCCATAAAATCGCGCCCTAAAAGTGTGTAAGTTCGTGATCTTGGACACACCAATGGAGTTCTTGCCTGGGCAGTGAAGGTCTTTATGTGGATTAATACTACGGCACATGAGAAAGCGATAATAAGAAAAAAAAAGTGGTCAGGCTACACAAAATCCAAATATGTCAGTGCTTGCCCTCACATTGCGAGGTCGGATCTAATTGTAGCAAGGGACTAAGCAAAGAGTATTTTTGGCGTCATTTCCATTTAAAGACCCATGCTGCTGGATTTATCTCAGGTTTAAGTTGTTGCTGTCCAAGGACGGCTTACTAGAGCTTTCTCCACTGACCCAGATTACACAGAGAAGCTGTGGATGTTTAATGGAACCAGGTGATCGTCATCTTCCCCTTGAATTCATGCAGGTTATCCAGCAGGATGCTGCTGCTGAAGGTGTGGCTGGAGACCTGTGCAGGTTAAGTGACGAGCACTGAATGGAAAAGTTTGTTTGAATTTAACTCCTGCTGTAGTCCAAATAAGTATCTTATCTGTGGTTAAACTTTCCAGAGAATAAATGAGGGCACGCTGGCTAGCTGATGTCTAGAGGAACATATTCAGACAACCTTACAACCTAACCTTGCTGGTGGACTAGTGGTTAGGGAGTTGCATCTGCAATCAGAAGGTTGTGGGTTCAAATCGCAGGATTGCTTTTGACGCCGCTGAGGTATCCTTGAGCAAGGTACCGTCCCCACACACACTTCCCTGGGGGCTGGGCTCCTGGCTGCCTGCTGCTTCACTCGGTGAATGGGTTAAATACAGAAAAAGAACTTCAGGCTGTTCACACTGTGTGCTGTGGTGTGTTCGTGTGTGACAGATGATGACTTCAGTTTAGCTCCGCTATAAAACAGCTTCTGTTTGGCAAGTGGCACCACTTTTAAAATAATGGGTTAAAAATATGCGGTTTCTTTCTCTGTTGTTCTTTCTCTGTGTGACTTAATTATAAAGTAATTGTTTATCAGTGAACCTTGAACTGTTTCTGTAGAAATTCCATGAGCCAGCATGAATGAAATAATTGCTTTAATTACTACTACTGCTGCTGCTAATAATAATAATAATAATAATAATAATAATAATAATAATAATAACACTAGACAAGTAATAAGTGACACAAACGTTAACCGTTAATGTAAATCTAGCTTATATTTTTGTTCTTGTAGAGTATTTGATAAAATGTTTTAAAAAGTCTTTATTTGATTAGTATTAATTGAAATCAGATGGTTGGTAGGTTCCTGAAATAATATTTAGTACTGATGAACATTGGCAGCAGGCGCTGTCTTCGTGACCCTCCAGACTAATAAATGGCACGCTCTGCTCTCCAGCCTTTCAGGAAAAGGCCCACAGTCCTTTCCGGAAGTCTCTTTGCACCTGTGCATGGAGGCTCGCGATGGGAGGTAAATATAAAAAGAGAGAGGAGGGTGGAGAGTGAAGATAATGAAGGGGACAGAGCCAAGTGTCATCCTCCCTCCCTTCCCGTCTTTCTCCCTCCCTCTCATCCTCCTTTGCCATCTCTCTTTGCCATCAAATAGCCTTCCTCCTCTTGTTCCTCAGGCTCCTTTTCTTTAGGCTGGGAGGAGTAATTGGTGTGGGTGTGTGTGTGTGTGTGTGTGTGCGCTCCCTGCTAGGCCGGAGCTGCGTAAGCCCAGGCATCTGGATGGCAGATTGAATTGCAGGGTTGGGGAGAGAAGCTCGTTATGGGCTCTAACAATGCACCGTCCCTCTCCTGAGCCCCAGTCTAGGGCCTCCCCCCCCAACCACATACACCCCCCACAATCACTGCTCCTAAAAAAACCCATCCCAACCAGCACCTCGCTCACTTTCTGTACTTCCTCACTTCCAGTATTCTGCACATTCTTCTGTTAAATCCCTTTAAATAAAGAAATATAGGACCTCTGTTTGCGGGGGGGGGGGGGGGGGTTTCAAAGTAACACCGCCCCCCATGTAGTCATTCAATCGACATGTTTAATGCTCGAAGCTTGCTTGTTTAGTTATGCACTAGAGCTACAAGCTAATTGTAGTTAATAAGTTCATCTCATGCTTGTATAAAGCCATATTGAGTTTATAATCTCATACACTTGCCTGGGTTTTGGTTCTGGTCTGCACACGGTCACCGACAGACCTGGCTAAAAGTATGCAATACAACTAAAAACAGTATCTGATGACTTTCTGTTCTTTCTATTTTGATAGATCACAGTATGTGCTACGGTGTGTGAAAACAACATAAGCAAGTCTGACATTAGTAAGGCTGCAAACAAGTCATTCATGTGAATAAATCATTTAATTGCGTTTTTTTTTTTGTTTTTTGTTCCTGCTCAGTACTGTTCTAGCGGCTAGTATTAATAAAGGAAGATGTAGAGCTTTAGTTCTTTAGTAAAAGTCGTTCAAATCACCCACAGCGTGAACAGTGTGTTTTCAGGGAGTCGTAGTAGTTTGGTTTGTCTGTAATGCCTGGCCAAAAATTCTAACCAGTGTTGACAATGTGAGTCTGTGGTCCTTCTTTGTCCTCAAAGTCTCTGTACTACAAGATCAGTGCAGACACGCTTTGAGATTACGTTCATAGACAAAATGGTCCTGAACAATTACGTGAACATAGATCTAAACAAACATGGCGAATAACAGCTGTGCTGGTTTCCGTACAGAAAAGTGCTGAGAGGAATGTTTTACAGGAAACAGTATATAGATGTTTGTTATTGCTACAACTCGAGAAATGATCCTCCTTCTCTGTAGTCCATCAAGCGCTAGATTGAGCTTCTGTGCTTAGAGCTTCCTCCAGAGCTCTGCTCTCTGACTGTCTTTCACGCATGTCAGCGCTGCGTTTCACACCAGAGTTGATGTCAACCCCACAGTACAGGATTCTGAATTGTACAGTTGTAATCATCCCACCTCACTTCTCCCTGATACTGGAATACCTGTGACTGGAGAAGTAAATTGGACTCGATCGTCCCGGTTGTTTTATGGCCAGACATGTCACTGGTAACATTGCAAATTAGGTTGCTATAGGTGAATTACTGCCCACTTAAGTGTTGATTATGTATGTTGAATAATTGTTTCAGCCCTAATTGTAATCACACAATTCTTGTTCAGGACACTTGAAAATTGGCATGACATCGACTCTGACACGTGTCTTAGACCCACCCAGTGCTCTTGTGTACAGCTTAGTGATTGGATGTTCGTTTGAAAATTCAATATTTTCCGGTCGAGTCACCTCCGTGAGGAAAGGAGGAGAGAGCGGAGAGGTGTTTCACCCTAACCGTGTATTTGAGAGAGATCACTGTCACTCAGGCAAGCACAAAGTGACAAACGTGGAGCAAAAAATCTGTAAAAGCTCGAACAGCCTTTAAGACGCTAAAGCACATGGCTATTATAAAGGAACGACGTGTCACTGTTTTATAAATAATATTCAGTCCATGGACAGTTGATTTAGTGCTGCATATCAGAAATAAGCTTGTGTGAGTGCTGAACCGCAGTCACACCTCATTTCATTGGGGAAACTTGTTCTTCAAAGCTTTTTTAGTGCAGAACTAAAGGAGCAAACCCTGTGTTCACTGAACTACTACATTTAGATAGTAGACTTTTGGCCGGGCTGTTACTGTAACACTATGCCGGTCGAGTGCATTGCATATATTTGTAACCCCTTTACGTTGGGAGAGGATAACATCAGTGGAATGGGTTGTAGTGTAATTTGTCCAACCCTGAAGCCAGTCCCTTCCACACAGGTCTCGGGAGTTGTGCTTTCGTGGTGCTCAAGACTGTTCTTCAATTCTGTTTTGCTTAATTACGTCCTCTTGACAGTTCCTCCCTCCTTCGTCTCATTAAAAGAAGAAACATCTCGTGCGAACAAAAACGCTCCCCAGCAGTGTTTAGGAGCGGGCGAGAGGGCCCCTGTTAACAGAGACACCGTGAGACAGACAGACGGACAGGCCTTACAGTGATGCAGCGGGGCTTTTGTCTGCCTGTCTGTCTGCATTACCCTGAGGCTGGGGTCCTAATTGCTGTGGCTGGCAGGGATCAGGCAGCCTGGTGGGAGCGAATCCCTCATGGGGTCTCCTTTCTTGTACGAATGCCCCCCTATCCCCCACCCCACTCCCCCATCCATGCTTAATTTTAAGCAAATGTCTTAATTCAGATAGAGCCCCCCCTTCAATTCTTCTTGGACGCGCACACATGTACACACACACACACACACTTGCATGCTTGCGCGCACACACACACACACACACATCTGTCTCTAATGCTTTATCCCCTAACAATGGTCCCTGTGTCAGAACATCCCCCCTCCATCATTACAGTTCTTGGTGGGGAGCTTGTCTTTCATCTGTGTCCTTCAGTCTTGTATTGTACACAGTATGTGTGTACACACACACACACACACACACACACACACACACGCTTCTCACTGCACTGTGTTTTTGCAGAATTGACTCATTTAATGAGTCCATTCCATGCTGTATTTTGTTATCTTATCAAGGCATTCAGAAAACATACTGAGTTTTAGGAGATTTGGAATGGACTGCACCAAAAAATGCCCCAGACAAGGGCTGGCCAGTGTGACTGTGTTTATCAGTATCGTGATACACTAGAAGTTCGGGCCCATCACCAGAATAGACAAAATATATAAATATGCTGCTTAAAAATGTAACTGATTGGTTTTCAATATTTTATAGTCTGTAGTTACACATTTAGCCACAATAAGTATTTGTTTTTTTCATACAATTTTGAAAGAGCAGCGTATAATTGACTTTTTTTTTTAATTCAAACCTTTAGCAGATCAGCAGTTGCAGGTTCAGTCTGAATACAGATTGTTTTCTGAGAACATTTCCATGTAAAGTATTACTGTATACATATAGAAAATGTCTTAAAATGGTAAAATACGCTGTACTTGGAGGCGGAAGGTTTGAAAGTAGCCACGTTATGTAGTGTGCAGGCACAAGCCTGCTGCAGCATGACTGCTCCATGTGATGCCTTCCTATTTTAGTGTGTTAAACATTTTTCTCCAATTTTCAACACTTATCTCTGTTTATTTAGTATTGTTAAGCTGTGTCCTGTCTAAACATGTGTTTTAAAGTTTCATTTGTGTACTAGTCTTTGTTTTGGCTCACAGCACTGTGCTAATGCTAATCTTAATGCAATTTCCTCTGGGATCAATAAAGTTTTCTGATTCTGCTGGTTTATTTCTCCTGGCTGCTGCCCTCTATGGCAACTACAGACCAGAATCTCCCTTGTGGATTGTCTGTGTTTCTCAGTTTTTGCTTTGTCCTTCATAAAGCCCTGTATTTTTATTACTGTAAATTAAATTAAAAGAGGCAAATAGAGGTTTACCTTTACATTTTCTTTAAGGGTAATACATTAAACTGAGTTTAAAATGATGTTAAAGTGTTCTGGGAGCATATCTGGGGGCATATTTAGGGTTTACACTGAAAAGACATTTTTAGGCATTGGAACATAACCCCTGCGAAAATGCTGTCTATGGCTGCTCGTCTCCTTTTGCTAAGTCGCCGTTGCATTGTACCTTTCAGTCAGTTGTCGAAGTTTAGGTCCATCATCAGATTAAAGAACAGTAATAATAATAATAAGCAAAATGATGCTTTTTAAAATGTGATTGCAATAAAACATTAGAAATACATGAAACAAATGTAACTGACTGGTTTTCAATGTTTTCTAGTTTGCAGCAACACAGTATTTAGCCACAAAGGCCTAAAAACTATTGGTTTTGCAGAAACATATCTGGTTTGTCAGTACACAGACATTCATTAAAAAGAAAAGCATCACTCAGTTTTTCAACACCACACCATTCCTTCTGGTTTGCGTATCATGGGACAAAATTTCAGCGGGATAATCCCAATTGTTCTTTAAAATTGTGCCAAAATTATTTCCAGTCCTAAGGAAAGGAGAAAGTTTGAGCCTCCCAAATCTCCAGATCTTTCTCCCATTGAGATGGCAAGCCGTGGCAGTTTTGATGAAACTCCTACATAAGCTTTTGCATCCATTAAATTGCACTTCCACGGTATATTGTTGCACATCAGAAGTAGTCAGTTATATTTGTTTTAAGTATTTCTAATATTAGCTTGTACTAAAATTTTGTCAGACCAGCGCGTCCTTTATTTGTTAAAAATCCAAGGAGGGGCCCAAATTTCTGACCTGTATACAGGCTAAAGGTCTCACCACTTAGCATTTCAGAAAGTGATCAATAAACTGTGGTGCTGCAAAAAATTATTATTTATCTTATGCTCATTTAATAAATACATACAGATGAGGATATATAGTGATGGATAGCCCCCTTTTACTTTTGATTTGATTGTTCAGTAGAGAAAAACATTAGTAAATTAGACTGATGTGCTTGGCATGAAAAATATGCAATAGCATCTTTTCTACAAAAAAATAAATTGTCTGAAAATACCCCCCCCCCCCCAAAAAAAAAAAAATGCATGCGTGTCCATACAGTTCTACTGAATGTGCAGTAGACGGATGCTCTAGAACCGGGGTCACTAACTGAGAACTACTTCACGGGTACTGAGCCAGGCGAAGGACTGCCAGCTGGATACACTGGAACAGAGTTTACCTAAACTTCATGGATTATAAATCTTTTAAATGCTTTTTTAGATATTTTAAATGTTTGTAAATGCAAATGTGATTAAAGAAGAATTGCTACAGGATCTAATTAAATGATTGATGCTGTTCACTGGTGAGTTGTGCTATTTTTAGAACTGATCTGCAGACTACTCCTGTGGTCCTTGGGGGCACCACATTGGTGACCCCTGCTCTAGAACCTGAGTAGATCACACTGCAGATATCATTAGATCAGCAGTTCTCCAAAGTGTAGCAAACCCACCCTGACACCATTTCTGCTTTTCTCACAGGCACCCCTCCAGCCACCGCCTGGGTCCTCAGCCTCAGCTGCGGCGGCAGCTGCGGCGGCAGCGGCTGCAGCTGCAGCTTCAGGAACAGCCCAGTCTCTGAAGCTCACCTACCCCGAGACACTGGACCGCATCAAAGAGGAATTCCAGTTCCTCCAGACCCAGTATCACAGGTACCATCCAGTTTCATAAAAAAAAACAAAAGGCCTAAACTGCCATCAGCTGTATCTGAGCTTTTTTTGTTGGTGGTTGAACTGCAACAAAAGGTTAAAACTCCTAAAAGTTAAAAAAGTAGAAGCGTCATTCATTTAAAGACAACATATGTTTGAAGTTTGGCTTCTGTTTCATTGTGCCAGAGTATCTTTTCTGGCAGAGATTGAACTAATGTTGTGACTATTTTTTTTTTTTTTTTTTAAACTGTCTGCAGTAATCAGGTGTACTTTAAACTGGCTGGTTGTAGTTACACGTGATATTAATTTCTGTTCTGTTCTGTGTAGACATTATTTTCATGTCCAGAGTGTTCACTTATTACACCATGTTGTTCACTTGGAGGACCAAGTTCACAGAGGATACTTTATGAGGATATCAAGTATAAAGGTTCTTAGGGCTTAGGCTCAAACAGGAGATTTTTTTCATAGTCACAAGAAATCTGTCCTTTTCCAGTCAAATTCAAGCCACATTTGCAGGCAGTTTGAAATCTGATTCAGATTTCTGGACACATTCTAACCAGTCAGATCTAATTTTAAGTGGGGTTTTTTTCGTTCAGGGGCAGAAACTTTTATGTGCTACAGATCACACATAATAACTCAAATTCGAATAGACAGTAAGGTACACTGGTCAGTCACAACATTAAAAGCACTGACGGGTGAGTGACTGTATATATTACTTATAATTAGGGTAGTGTATAATTAGGGTATATTAGAAAGCAGCAAATGAACAGTCAGTTATTGAAGCTGATGTGTTGGAAGCAGGAAAAATGGGCGAGTGTAAAGATCTGAGTTGTGATGGCTAGACGAACAGGCATCTCCAGCATGGCAGGTTTTGTCTGGTTTTCTGTTATGTCTTGGTTAATGTCCACCAAAAGTGGTCCAAGAAAGGACGATTGGTGATTTAACATCAGGGTAGTGGGTTCCCAAGGCTCAACGGTGCATGTGGAGCATTAAAGGTTAACCTAGCACAAATGACTATAAAGTGAATGCTGATAGAAAGGAGAAAAAAAGACAAAGTTCATGCTGCAGAGCAGTCAGAGTCCCCATGCCAACCCCGTTCACTACAAACGTGCCTTCAGTGGGTTTGTGAGCAATAGAAGCCTGGAGTAACTGCTGGGTGGATGTGCATCACATCCAGAGAAAAGATCTGCAGAAATGGTTCAGGAATGATTTGAGGAACGTCAAGGTATTCAAGCCTATTTGGACTATAAATTCCCTAGATCTCAATCTGATTGAGGATCTGTGGGATGTGCTCGACAAACTAGTCTGTTCCATGGTGGTCCCACCACAGTACACCTTCAGGGATCTTGTGGAGTCCATGCCTTGACTGCAGGTCTAAACTCAAAAATGCTCATGCGTGCACTGTTGCGAGCATGTCTGACCCTACAAATTTGATTTTGTAGCTTGTTACTCTAAATCGGAACACTCAAGTCTAAAAATCAGATTTAGGAAACAAATCAGATTAACCCTGCAGTGTGAACAAAGCCTTAGAGAAAAGTTCTTCAGATAACTGGCAGGTAAGACTGTAGCGGTGTTCATTTTATTTGTTGTTTGTGATAATTTTTTTATTAAAAGAAACTTTCCACAAATACTGCCTACAGAGCTTAGAGTACTTGGTTACAATGGTGCATCAGTGTAACTGATTACTGTAGGCTTTATAACCTTGTTTGTATTAGATGGTAATGTATTAGAAGGAAACTGTTTTAGCCTCTTGGTTGTATTTATTAAAATAAATTTATTTCTTAGAAAACATCTAGGGACTCTATGTTTGATTAGGTTAGATCATCTTTAGTTAGAAAACCTATGTGATGAGACCTTGCGCCGCTCGTTCTCTCACTCACTCACTTACTCTCTCTCACACACACTCTCTCTCTCACACACACACACACTCTCTCTCACACACACACACTCTCTCTCACACACACACACACTCTCTCTCACACACACCCACCCTTTGGTTCTGTAGGCTTGTGGTGGATGTTTGATGTGCACTGTGAAGTTGAGGAATGTGGCCAGAGCAGACATGACTGGCTGGGATATGTGGGACCGTGCTGGTGTCCTGCAACCCCTCCCTCTCCCTCCCCTGTCCCCCAGCTCTCTGCCTCCTCTCTCTTGGCACACCTTCACACGCCCGCCGCTTTGAGTCCTCCAGCCAGAGCAGGCAAACCTACCCTCTCCCCAGACTCCCATTGTTGGGCCTCATTTTGCTCCTGCATCGAACACTCGGCCAAATAAAATCAAAGGATCTCTGTCCAAATAGCCGCCCAACCGTGCTAATGATTGCTGATTTTGCGCATATCTTCCAATGATGCTTGTGTCAGCCCCGCGTCTGCTCCCTGCTGGCACACACACTGTTTTGAGACTATTTGACCTGTCACTCAGCCTCCTGCAATCAAATATGTCAAATAAATGTTTGTTCCAAGTTTGTACAGACATTTGAATCTGGCCATAGCCCCACTGTAATTCCAGCATTACAGTACTTTCTTTTGGCTTTGGTACGTTGCCAAAGCAAAAAAATGCAAAGATGTAGTAATGAAACGCAGTCTGCTGAAATTCATGCACTAACAAAATATTTTTTACAAAAAGCAATATGCAGCTATAAGACCAAAGCTCTGGTGTTCCTCTGTTAATATCATGCTTTGTTTGAAATCTGATTTCAGTTTCAGTAAAACTGCATGGCAGTGATTGGTCAGCAAAGTCAAATAATTCTCAACAGTATTGAGAAAGAAAGCATGTTTACTGGCAACTCAACTGAAAATCTCAATGTCTGAATGATTCTAAAATCTGTGGCCCTGTTTGGTGCAATTTGAAAAGAAAACCCCTAAATCCTAAACAGTGTTTAGAATGAATTAAAACCAGCTTTTCCTTAATGAAGACATTGAAACTAAGACACATAGAAAATGCGAATGAAAATGGGGAAAATACCATTTTTCCTTTTGCACTCCAGTATCAACACAATGTGTGTAGTATTCTGTAAAGCAGTGTTACATGAACAGTAAAACTGGTCGACTGTATGATGGTCCATTTCTGCAATGGACATTAGATATGATCTGAAATCATTATTCAGTTGAGAATCAAGAAATTCTGTAAATTCTCTGCAACAGGTTTCATAGTATTTGGAAAGCGCTCAATAGGCAGAAAACATCAAACCAGCAGAAGCTGGAAGGAAACGCTCCATCAGCACGCCCAGCACCATCTGTTGCCACAGTATTTGAAGTAATGAAAATTTCACAAATGAGCCAAAACTCTAACTAAAAAATAGTGCAATTTATTGCCTCAAATGACCAACTGTTCTGCTTTTCGGAAAGTTGGATTTCATTACGCTTACGGTATTTTATATTCAGTAATCATGATTTATGGAATATAGTGTCAGCTTTCTTTCTGGTTTCCTGCCCAGTGTGTCCTGAATTTTAGTTTAAGCAAAGAATGTTACTGGATGGTTCATCAATATAAAAGATAAAAGAAAAGACTGACGGCCTCAAAAAAAAGGCATGCTATGTTACGATGCTCATTGGCATATTGACAGATTGTAGTATACTGCAGGAAGCACAGGGGGCACTGTGGAATCTTTTTTTTTTTGGTTTGTTTATTTTCGCATAAAATGGGGACTGTGCAGACCTTTTTTAATTTTGGTGTCTGGAGGAGGATGAGCATAATGGTTATTTATTTGATTAAAAAATTATTTAAAAAATGTGTTACAGAAATAATTGTTATTTGCAGTCATAGCCATGAGGCAGTTCTCAATTTCTGCTCTCCTTTAGGTCAGACTAACAGATTACCGTTGGCCTGCTTTAGGCTTTTCATTTTATCCCAGCTCCAGAGTCAGGCATTGTCTGTCATAACCAAGCCCCCCCGTGGTGTTAATCATGTCCTAAGGTGAAACGCGCCACACACACACATACACACACACAGACTGGTGCAGCCAGATCTCAGCTATACATAGCTTACATGGCTTAGATTTTAATTTTAGCTCTGTCGATTGAGGCCTGAGTCTGATTGTTGGATTAGGGGACAGGAAAGAGACGGAGGTAAAGTGATTTGATGAGGTGAGCTGAATGGGTGCTGTCTAATGATGTGCGAGATCCAGCACTAAGGCTGATGCTATTGATCATAATGGTAATGGAGTAAATTGCTGAATACTAGTCGAGTAAACACTTTTTGAAAACGATCACATGATAAAAGAATAAAAACCATTTGCTAATTGGTTTGAGGACATAAATCTGAACTGAATGGAGTTTAATGGACTAATCATGAGTTCCAGCTGGTTTGGTGCATGAACTGGAAAGAAGAAACATGAACCACAGCTCTAACTCTAAAACACAGAGAGCAAGGCCAAGTGGTGTCGCATGCCTCTTGCTGCACATGTTTTTTGCATGTGTGAGTATGTTTGTATGAGGCCTTCTAATCAGCAGGCACAGAGAGCCTACAGACACAAGGCTCTCATTACTGTAATGATCCTCATTCGACCCATCCCTACACACGCGCGCGCACACACACTTGTGCCTTAGAAAAGGGTGTGTGTGTGTGTACATACACACTCTGTTGAATCCCCTTGAGACTGCTGCTTGTTTCTATGGGCTTTGGCAGAGTTTTTTTTAATAAGAACTTGATGTGACGTCTTTATTGTACAACGTGGAGTTTTTGTGGTTGAGTTTTGCGCAGCGTGTGTGTGTGGTCTAGGCACACCCGTGTGTGTGGGGAACATGTGTAAGTGATGGTTATGTGGAAATGCTCTTTAAAGTATGTCTGCTGGAGTGTGCTGGATTACTCTGCGTGTGTGCGTTTGCGTGTGCGTGTGTGTGTGTGGGTGGGAGGGGCTTATTTGGCGTCTTGTCTTTAGGGATGAATGGGGGCCCTACTTCATATATTGCACAGAGCTAGGGGTGGGCGATATACCGGTAGACACCATTAACCGGTAGAAATGTCAACCGATAGAGATTTTGGTATATCGCAATAGAGATCACGTGACGTTGCACGTTAGGTACCGTAATTTCCGGACTATAAGCGGCACCTGAATATAAGCCGCACCAGCTAAATTTGGGGGAAAATACAGATTGATCCATATATAAGCCGCACCCGACTATAAGCCACAGGCGTTTTAATGTTTAATTACCGTATATGAGTTCCTGCTACCACGGAGGAGATTGTCGGGACAGAGATGACTATTTGGGAACGGAAAGCATCCCATTTATTAACATTTGAGAAACACAAAAAATCTTTCAATCAATCAAAGTTTCACATCTCTGTCATAGCGAACAGCATTCGTGCAGTGCATTAATAAAACAACTACAATCATAGTACCGTAGTAGTGCAGTATAACAAAAAACAAATCTTACAGCGCTTGACGAGGCAATAACGTTAAATGGCTAAATTTAATTCATTTTTAAAAGTGCTTGTCTGTAACATGGCAGTAAGGATGCAGTAACAGCTGCTTAACAAAATAACCAGCATCTTTTCCGAAAACACAGTGTTGCGTGCCGAGACACTTCGTGTTTTTGTTTTCTTCTGTAGTTAGTTTGTTAGTTTGTATGTGTGTGTTGAGTTAGTGTTAGGAGACGTGTGTGGTATAAAAGTATTGTATGGTGTGTTTGAAGTGTGTGTAAAAGAGCTGTGTTTGTTGGGTCGTGTGCGTGAAACTGTAAGTTGCACTGTGGTTTGTCAGTAAAGGTGCAGTAACGCGGCCGTTTACTGTATCAAAATAACCAGCCTACTGTACCAGAAAAGTCAGTCATAATCCTCGTGTCTCTCTTACTGCATTTGGGCTCACTTGGTTTGTTTTGCTCTCAAAATCTGCCGTGAACTATCTGTCTCGCTCTTGCGCTTCCTTGATAGTGCGCCCCTGGTGACCGTTAGCTGTGAAAATCCATAGATAAGCCGCACTATTGTAGAAGCAGCAGGGTCCAAAGCAAATGAAAAGCAGTATGGTTGTTTTTTTACTTAAAGTAATGCTGCAATTCACAGTTTAAATAAAATTACCTTATATAAAACAGTTTCTTTGTGTTTGAATTTTTATTTATGCATTTCCATATACAAATTGCTATATTGTGATTATATATCGTTATCGAGGTAAAAAAATTGCTTCTACCGTGATAGATTTTGGTTATATCGCCCACCCCTAAGTAGAGCTGCACAATATATCGCAAATTTACCGTCCTCGCGATATCAGCATGCGCAATAAACATATCACGAAAGACTGACTGACTGAACTGCAATAAATATTGTTTTTCCAAAACTCTTCACCCAGTGCCACAGAGAAGAGGGCAGAAGTGTTAACGTGTTATTTTGCTACTACTAATAAACACAATACGTTTGGTTCACAACCAGGAACACTTAACTGGAGCTATCCACACTGTTTTGGTCTTGTAGCAGCACACTGATGCCAATGTGGTTCATGCACTTCACTTGAAAGATTCATTTTTGCTCTTTTTTTAGCAACTGGTACTGTACAGAAGGAAATGAGTCTGTGTGAATGTGTACGTGCATAAGAGAGAGGATCATTGTCCTGAGAGTCTGAAGTAAGACTGAAGTGTGATCCGTTGGTTTTGTTCAATAACCTATGAAATGGTGTGATTGCAAGTTTTAATTGAAATTCTATTAATAATCAGCAGCACCTTTTCATTTTGCTGCAACTGGTGTGTGGGTGTGTTTTTGTGTGTGTTGCATAACATTGCCGTGCTGACAGAGCTGTCAGGGTGCTGGCAGGTCGCGGATTTGTTCCACCGATCACATCTTATCTGCTGTCATTGCAAGAGATTGAAAAGTGTGTCCTGTTCTCTCTCTCTCTGTATGTCTCTCGCTCTGTCTGTCTGTCTCTCTCTGTCTTGTTCTCTTTCCTGTGTCTGTCTCACACTCACTCGCTCTGTGTTTGCATGTTTGTCTCTCTCTCGCTCTCTCTCTCTCGCTCTCGCTGTGTGTGTGTCTGAACCCCCTTTTCCCACACTTTTCTGATCACAATCACATGGTCATAGGGCTGCGCAGCCCCACGTGTACTTTGCACACCCATTGACGACCACACAGCTGTAATGAGCCACAATCACAGCCCTGCCAGAATGCAGGACCCCCCCAGATGACTCTCAATTTCCCAATTTTTGTCAGGCTGTAGGGGTGGACGATATAACCAAAATCTTCTATCACGGTAGAAGCATTTTTCTGCCTCTAACGATATATAGCACAATATAGCAATTTGTATCTGGAAATGCATAAATAAAAATTCAAACACAAAGAAACTGTTTTATATAAGGTAATTTTATTTAAACTGTGAATTGCAGCATTACTTTAAGTAAAAAAACAAACATACTGCTTTTCATTTGCTTTGGACCCTGCTGCTTATACAACTTTGCGGCTTATCTATGGATTTTCACAGCTAACGGTCACCAGGGGCGCACTATCAAGGAAGCCCAAGAGCAAGACCGACAGTTCACGGCAGGTTTTGAGAGGAAAACAAACCAAGTGAGCCCAAATGCAGTAAGACACGAGGATTATGACTGACTTTTCTGGTTTAGTAGGCTGTTTTTTTTGATACAGTAAACGGCCGCGTTACTGCACCTTTACTGACAAACCACAGTACAATTTCACGCACACGAGCCAACAAACACACAGTTCATTTACACACACTTCAAACACATCATACAATACTTTAATACCACACACATCTAACACTAACTCAACACACATACAAACTAAATCATTCAAACTAACTACTGCTCTCACGGCTTCTGCTCAACATACACTTGCTCTACCTCTGACTCCTCTCACGCTCCAACGCCTCTCTCCTCGCTCTGTGCTCCTCCTACGCTGCGTAACGATGACGTCCTCTTCAAGCTTGGGGAAGAAAACAAAAACACGAAGTGCCTCGGCACGTAACACTGTTTTCGGAAAAGATGCTGGTTATTTTGTTAAGCGGCTGTTACTGCATCCTTACTGGCGTGTTCTAGGCAAGCACTTTAAAAAATTAATTAAATTTAGCCATTTAACGTTATTGCCTCAAGCGCTGTAAGCTTTGTTTTTTGTTATGCTGCACTACTACGGTACTATGATTGTAGTTGTTTTATTAATGCACTGCACGAATGCTGCTCGTCATGTTAAAGATGTGAAACTTTGATTAAAAGATTTGTGTTTCTTAAATGTTAATAAATGGGATGCTTTCCGTTCCCAAATAGTCATCTCTGTCCCGACAATCTCCTTCGTGGCAGCAGGAACCCTTATATACGGTAATTAAACATTCAAACACCTGCGGCTTATAGTCGGGTGTGGCTTATACATGGAACAATCTGTATTTTCCCCCAAATTTAGCTGGTGCGGCTTATATTCAGGTGTGCCTTATAGTCCGGAAATGATGGTATGATGGCTATCGGTTGACAAATTTCTACCGGTATATCGCTCACCCCTATCAGGCTGTTTTCTGTTTTATCTTCTAGTTGTTCTTTATCAATTTTGTCATCCCGCATTTAATCTTCATATTGTTAACTTGGGGTTAAGGGTCTTGCTCAGGAACCCAGTGGTGGTGGTGCTGAATGTAGGATTCGAACCCATGACCTCATGGTCCGGAGGCAAGTATCCTACCCACTGAGCTACCCCCGCCCCGTTCAGATTTCCTCTTACTCCAAATGCAGTTGATCAGCCAACGCATGTTTGGTGCTATAGCGCTGTGTGTGATTTTGAGGTATGTTATGTTTCCTAACTTTCCTTCCACTCACTAGTCTATACAGGACTAGGGAACTCTCTGATACTCCCTACACCTCCCATTAACACTACAAGCACTGCTGCATTTCGCACAGTTACACTGGCTGAGACGGCCATGGCTTCAGTAACAACCACAACGTAAAATATTAGAATGGAAATATGAACACGCATGCCTTTCGCAGTACTGTGCAGAAGTCTTAAACCCCTGTGAAAATATCTAGATGAGTATAATATTACTAAATAAAACAAAATATATAAAAAACATTACATAGTGGTCTATACATTATATCCATAGGTTCTATATATCCATATATCCATTGTGGAAGTCCAGTATTGGTTTGACTCAGTCAGCTTTAGTCCTTCATTAAACTGAAGGTGCATCAGGAGCTGCTGGTGGAGGAGTCTGGAACTGAACCTATGTTCTCCTCACCAGCTCACACAATCAACTACTGTTTTACAAACAAAACAAATCTTCATATTTTTTACTGCTTTTTTGTTTGTTTACATTTATTATAATGTTACCTTTGCTGGCAGAGAGGCACTTTATCACACACTGAGAAAAATGGCTTTAAACAATTTGCTCAGGTGCCTAAGACTTTTGCACAGTGACTGGAATCATTTTTTTTAGACTTGCACATAATTGTCTTTAGCATGTGGCCCAGTGTTTTTGCACACTGAGTTCAGGCGTGTTCTGAATTTTCAGAAGTCACATTCATAGCAACATGCTTTTGCCACATGGTGCAGAGACCATCAAATGGAGCGAGAGAGGAAATAAATTAGGAAAGCCGGTGTGTATGAACGTGCAGTGATAGATTTGTCAGTTGGCGGAAATCCTGCAACGCGGGCGACTTCTACAGCGAGGCAATTCCACAGTAATAAAATCTATCGGGGGAATGAATTTAATCCCCCCCCCCACCCCCCTTCATCCTCCCTCCCCCTCTTACTACCCCCCTCTCCACCCCCCCATCAGTGGTGATAAATGAGTCAATTATCGGCGTCTGCACAGCCCAGCAGAAGGGGAGCGGATGTGCCATTATTACCTGTTGCAGTGGCGTAATGTCGCAGTATTAATCATATTCTAATTTTCCCAGGCCCTCACGCTCGGCACGCATAAATCTAGTGCTGGCAAACAAGTCAGCGACGTCAGGAGAGCGGCTGAAATACAGTGAGGGGAGTGCGTGTGGGTAGTGTTTGGGGGTGGGGGTGCGCTGGTGTTGTGTATGGGTGGGTAGTCTGTGCTGTAGAGGACATCGATGAGCTGTCACCCAGTGAAGGATTTGCAGTGCAGTGGGATTTCGGGGTCATGCAGCTTGTCTCGAACTTTGATTGAATGACTTTGCTGGGATTCTTTTTTCCTTTTTTGTTCCTGTTTTCCTTTTTAGGATTATTATCGCCACGGGGCTCGGCAGTCAAGGGCAGCTCATACAGTGAACTGAGCACCAAACAAAACTCAGACCCCATACTTCACCCTGCTCAGGGGGGCCCAAAAGAAGCTTTTTAATTGAAAATCATTTAAAAGAGAACTAAAAGACTCCATCCCTCCATTCCTAATTAACGCGAACAGCATGAAAATATGTGCTTTTGCTCTGTCTCCCAAAATGACCCCAGGAGCTGGAGTGAGAATATTTGAAATGTTTGATGTGCCGCATTGTTTTTGCTGTCCAGTGTTTGCCTCTTTTTGTTTTTTCCTCTGAAATGAAGAGGTTAAGAAGCAATAAAATCTTACAACCGTTGGTCTAGCGTCTTTCAAAGTCATCACACACTTTCCAAAATCTAGAGCTTGATTTTGTGGTCTTTGAAGTATGATGAATGTCCATTTCTCTAAACACTAGTTCAAGTTTCATTCAGTGCACCTTTGTCCATCAGTACAGTGTGTGAAGCGGCAAATCTATTTCACATTCCACACACACTGAAGTAAGAAATATTAACTACCATTATCTTTTAAATGGTACGTTTTTCTTGTGTTAAGTTATAAAGCAAATGTGATCAAATCTAACAGAGTTTCCTGGAATGGATTACTTAAATTTTAGAAAAGACTTTCTCAGACTTTAGCTTGACTTCCTTTCATCTGCTTTTTTCCAACCAAGTTTTCTTCTGATAAGGGTTGGGAGGGGGGGGGAAATCTGAGAGAACGTTACTCTGACGATTGAGAGAACGTTGAACGCTGAAGTCACAGAAATATTGATTGCCAAACCGATGACTGATAACCTGATAAACATTAAAGTGAAAAGTGATTACTTGTCAGCTTTAGTACCGTGCAAAAGTCTTAGACACCAAATACATTTTTGTTTAGCTGAGCAGTATGTCTAAAAGGCAATATTAAAATGTATGTTATAATAATTTTAATATACTTGCTTTTAGTCTGTGTTTTGCTTCATCATTTACTTAAGACTTCTCCAGTTGGAAGCCCAGTATTACATTGTAGTTTTCCTACCTGGTTCGACTCAATCAGTCCTTCATTAGATGAAATCGGGGGCACTGAGGTGAAACCTGGAACTAAACCCGTGTTGCTCCTAAAATATCCTCTACTTTTTACAAACAAAACAAAATTTATAGTAATGCTTTCTTGTTTATAAGGTCTTACTCTAATGTTAACTTGAGTTTTTGCTTGCAGAAAGTCCCTCACTGAGCAGATAAATGGCTTTATATCGATTGCACAGGGGCCTCAGACTTTTGCACAGTAGTGGATACAAGCCATGTATTTTCAGTGCAAACCAAAGAATAAACTTCAGACACTACGTATATCGTAATATAATCAAAGTATGATTAAGGGGAAGAAGTGTAGAGATTTTTGACCAGACCTACTCTTTAAGCTCCAGACTTTTGATGCTGTGTGTGATGGTGGAATCAGTGTGTTACACAGTTGGGCTGCGGTGCCTCAGTGTTGGGACATCAAAAACGGAATTATGTGGAACTGAAATGTCCTTTTCTGCTTTGTGTTACAGCCTAAAGCTGGAGTGTGAGAAGCTGGCTACAGAGAAGACAGAGATTCAGAGGCACTATGTGATGGTAAGACACACACACACGCACTGAGACACACACACACACACAGAGTTTGTTTTTTTTTATTTGTTGAGTACAGTAAATAACCTACTGCTATTCAACTACCCAAAAACCTTTTTTTTACTCTTTCATTTAAAAAAGCCCTGTGCAAAATCAAGACCATTTTGGTGGTTTTAATGTTTGACAGAATTTTATCTCTGATTTTCCTACAGTTCTGCACAAACACACACACACACACACACACACACACACACAGGCAGTTTCTTTGATGAATATTTTAGAGCGAACCAGTCTGTAAAAGGTTTTTTTTTTCTCAAATCAATGTGATTCGTCTTCTCTCAGCTGTACAGATCATTTTCAGCCCCTGCAGTGAAAACCAGGGTTTTTGTGTTTGTTCACTTAGCATCAGGGAGCATGAGAAAAACAGTAAAAAAAAAAAAAAAAAACGAGCACACACACGCGCGCTCAGGTGTTACACAGCCCATTGCTCTTCCAGACCAGAGCGGCTCCATGTGCTTGGTCTGGCACTTGCCCCTCCCAGACGGCTCAGCTCATATTCTCTTGTGCGTGCTCTCTCTCTCGCTCTCGCTCACGCACTCTCACACTCTCGCAGGCTATCTCGCCTTTTTTCTTTTTCTTTTTTTTGGCTCATAATTTTTGGAGTCTGGGAGTTGCTTAGCAACAGTGTTGGTTCTTGGCAAGGCTGTAGAGTACAACAGGCAGCTGTCAGGATGGCTTCTTTAACAAGAGTCTCTGTGTCTCTCTGTCTTTCTTTCTTATGTATTTTGTCTCTCTCTTGTCCTCTCCTTCTCTCTCTCTCTCTCTCTCTCTCTCTCTCTCTCTCTCTCCCCCCCCCCCCCCCCCCCCCTCTCCCCCCCCCCCCCCCCCGCGAGTTCGCTATTTAGCAGCCAGCTGACCACGCTGCGGGTAGTTCTGACCGCTTTACCCGGTTCTGATTAGGTTTGGCTCCTCACACTGAGTGCTGCGAGCCATGTGGAATTGAACTCACTTTTAACCCCTTAAACTCTTAAAGATCTGTCAGTGTCCAGTCCTCCTCTTTCTCGTAACTGTGTACATCTTTTAGGTACTTAATAACAACTGTTATTCAACTGTGGCCAAATAAAGGCAAGCAATATGCCGATCAATCCTTATTCGTCAAATACTCAGAAATATATGAATGTATATAACATATCTCTATTCACACTGAACAGTTTCATATTTCACCATGACGAGAGCACGGCATTTCAACTTTAATATCTCGGTAAAACTAAATATTGACATTTAATGAAACCGCTGTATTGTTTAACCCCCCCCCAATGGTCCTCAAGGCTAAACTTCTCATTTAAATCATTGCAGTATTCACTACCATGTTAACCGAGATCTAATGTTGTCTATTGCATTTCAGTACTATGAGATGTCCTACGGCCTGAACATCGAGATGCACAAACAGGTGAGATGGACTCTGTAAATACACTGAAATTGGTTGAAAATAAAATTAGCTACTGTCAGTGCACATGAATGTAGAGAATGTATGAATAGGACTGTGCTTCGTGTCGGAGATAGTTCTTCTGATGAAACAAATCAACAATAAGCCTTTCTATTGCGCTCTATTACAATACAATCTATTAAAAATTGTATTCTGGATGTCTGAGAACTCTCTGAGACTATTACTGCATTCAACAGTAACCATGTCATGGAGATTCTTTATATAGTAATAAACACTGTAGCACATAACACTCTGGTTCATGAACAACATGGACACACATGAACTGAGGGCAGATGGTATTGACTTAAAGAAGACAAAGACCGAATGGATTTCTAATGAGATCTTAAAGGGTTATCAGCTTTATATCGTGATTCAGTTTCTCACGGTTCACTTTTTTTATTATTAAAATTGAACACACTGTCAGGTTGAAATCTGTTTAAACTTTGAAATTTGTCAGCAAACATGCTGATTGGATCTGCAAACAGTGTGTTTGCAAAACATACACACATACATTCAGTGTGTAAAGGGAAGTGTGTGTCTGTATGTGTGCGCACACGTGTGCTTTTCATCTGCATTTCCTGACCTTCCTTGCTTTTTATTATTCCCCCCCCCACCCTCCCGGCCCCCCTGCCATGCTCTCCTGCAGACGTTTGGGCTGTGCTGAATTTCACTTTAAATCAGGTCACTGCACTCGCTCTCTCTCTAGCC
>JBBJLR010000040.1:10599656-10623886 GCA_037577145.1 Brachypetersius gabonensis | reverse complement strand
CACAGACACACACAGACACACACACACACACACACACACACACACACACACACACACACACACACACACACACACACGCAGTTAGCTGTTCAGTCCACACAGCCCATGTATCAGTAAAAAACCCACTTTAACCCACATCTCAAAAACACTACATACTATTCAACCTATAGCAGTTTAGCCCCATCTATTCACTGTGAAGTTATAAGAAGTGTTTCATCCTGCACTACTTTTTAAATGAAGAGCAAATCCATGCAGTCAATCAGAACAGAGGAAGTTTAACCACACCAGGCTTAAAGGCACAGGAAAAAATAAGCCTGTTTAATTCTAAGGGATAAAGATGGTTGGAAAATGGTTCTACAAAATGAATTACAGCTGTTTTCAAACAACGCAAACTTCAGAAGTGGGCCAAGAAAACTCCGGGGGAAAAATAATAACGCAAGAATAATGTAGGACATGGACACTAAGTTTCCAGAGATTTACAGATACAGGTGAAAATCACACTAAAGCGCCGGTATTAATAAGGAGGGGTGGATGATCTGGCCTTGTACCTCATTTTCTTTTCACTTTAGAAAGACATTCCACAAAGGACTCTTAAAGATACAGGAGACAGCATCCAAGTTCAAACCTGGGTTTTAAATAAAGATGTACATAAGGTATTTTCAATGTTTTGCTGTATTTACCTTTTATAAAATGCAAGTTTTTGCCGATCAATCCTGCCCCCACTTCAACAAACACATTCCCTCACCCAACATTACCTTTTCTAACATTTACCACACACAGGCATCTCTGATGGACAGGAGAGTGTCAAACAGTATAACATCATATATCGCAAACGATTGGACGATAGAGACTGATATGCTCTCTGTATGTCTGTTGGACTATTTTGAGTTTAAGCATTTAAGTGTAATGTGACCGTTTGTCACACGTGAACACACCACAGCACAAAATTCTTCCTCTGTATTTAACCCATTCACCAAGTGAAGCAGTGGACAGCCAGGAACACTGCGTTCTATTTATTGAAATATGGGCTGATTATGTTGAAAAACATCAAAAATATAAATTTTTCTTTTATGGTCTTATATAAAAGAAAGGGTCTTCAAAATTAATCTCTCAAAGTTCCATCATAGAAATAATTGCGAAAATGTACTTAAATGGCTATTTAATCTAAGTTGTAACTCTCAAAATAAACCAAGATGGCGGCGCGCTAGGATGCAGTGGCCACTCCGGGTGCAACACTTTGGTGCTATTGTGTGTTACTTTTCAAGATTTCACACTGAAACTCGCAAACGTGTATCCGAACAGCTGGTACACATGTTTATGACCACCAGACACTGCTCCAGATGAGACATAAGCATGTAGCTTACCTCGGAGATCTCGGGGAATGCTATAGATTGTTAAAGATATCAACAAAAAACTGACAAAAACTTTAAATGCGATTTTCTCGGTTTTTCAGTTGGAAAATGGTGTTGTGAGACCATAATTCATACAACTCTAACTTTACAACCGTTTAAGATACAGCTTTGACCAAGATATCATTTTAAAGCTTATTTTCTGATCATTTTAATGATCCCAAAACACTATCAGTCATGTTCTGTTTAATATATTTCTGTCATATTTCTGATATTTCAGTTCTCTCCAGTCTAAATGTCGAGGACTTTTATTCTTTCATCTGCAAACTAAACTTGCCACTTTTGTCTATTTTCGGATGGATATTTCCAGTCCACAAAATTTCAGTGTATGATTAATGGCAATACACAGTACAGCCTGGCCTTATAAGGCAGGTCCATGAGTTTTGACAGTAAAAGCCAATGATTTTACTTTAGGGAGGTCTGAGGGATGATTATGGCTCCACAGCTTTCTCTTGTCCACACATCTAAAACACCCTCATCATCACAAATGAGGTCGAAGAACTATTTCATGGCCATCACCGAATAAATCATTCACTAAAAGGGGGGAAAGAACATTCAGTTCATAGTCTATATAGTATGGAAATGGGGGGTGAGAGATGATAAATTATAAATGCATGAAAATAAAGGCGATGGCTGTCGAAACAAGTCTTGGTGTACATGACAGGTTTAACTGGCTAAATATAGCCTGCTAGGATAGCTGCTCTGTGAGAGCGCCCAGTTGTTGTTGCTTCACATTATTTACGTGTCTGTGCTTGCGCCCTCGATCCTGCTCTCTCACTTTTCCCCCTTACTCTCTCCATCCATCTCTCTCTCGCTCTCACACACTGTCAGTGAGTCTGTCTTCTCTCTCTCTCACCCTTCGCCTCTATTTCTCTCACATTCTCGCTCTCTCTCCATCTCTCACTCCCTCTGACCTCTCTCTCTCAAACTCATTCCTCCTCTCTCTCCTTTTACTCATCTCATCTCTCCCCTCCTTTGTCCTGTTTTTTTTTTTCTCACTTCACCACTCCTCCCCATTCCACATCAGAGCGAGCGAGCACACAATACACACAGACTCTGACAGACAGTGATAACTCACACACCTGGACCCTCCTGGTCCCTTGTGCCGTAAACACATTCAGCACTATGTCTTTTGAGTCTTATTTTGCAAAATATAAACATTTTGCCGTTTTTTTGGTCAGTTTCAGATTCCTGTCGGTGTAGAATGTAAACATCATTATTCCTTATGTTGTGTAAATTAACCCTTAGAACGCACAACGCTACAATAAGTGGTAAATTGTCGTCATATGCTAAACCAACTCCTTATATGGAAGTTCCACTGGCTTGTATTGATGTTTGAGGTGTCAGACGTCATGCTTTGATTTTAAAACCATGTAATAGTTAAATCACTTCTAGGATTTAATAAAGATTTGTTACAAGCAAATGCCAATGAAGAACAAATTTCTTTATTTCAGGTTGCAAAAAACCTTTTTTTGAGAACTTTCAGGATAGTCTCCGCCCACAAGTGGGTGGGGAAAACCCACAGAGGGAGGCATCCGGACAGGGGCCGAGTGGCCACACGGCAAGCAAAAGAGAACCAAATAGCGAGTATGTAGGAGAACAAACACCAGTTTTATGGTGTTTTACACAGTTTTTGTTTGCTTAAATTTTACTAATACACTCTAACACACTATTTTATTAATACAGGTCTATTGTGATTGTGAAAGTGCATACAAAAAACACTGTAAACTGAACGTATAGCAAATGAATGCATTGAAAAACAGAAATAATTTCTTTAAAGGGTTAAAGCCAGCAACACCAGCATCTTATTCAGTGAACTCACTTCCACAGTGAGACTTCTTCACATGACACCCACTAACAGGTTTTAAAAGTGTTAATACGTCAGATATGATGGAACACAGCCGGCACTCACCATGATGTAATGTCTCTGCATCTCGGTCTTCTCACTGGCCAGCTTCTCACACTCCAGTTTCAGGCTGCAGATTGAAAGCATTTAACCATCAGAAACATCAACAAAGAAAAAGCACAGATCTGCTTTACTTTAATATAATTTCTGTTCCAGCAGCTAAGAACCCAAACTTCATCTAAAAAGTCCATGGAAAACAACTTTTTACACACCAGGAGGCCACTGGACCTGCAGATGTTAAATTGCAGTACTACTTACAATTGACTACTTACAACCTTTAATAGTGTTACTTTTTTAAATTACCTTTGGTCTTATCTAAAACAGTGGTGACTGTTTTAAATGGTAAAAGACATTATTTACTGTGCAGGACAGTGCAAGTCTGCGGAAATATATTTGTTTAAATGAGCAGTGAGTGTTATTTTTCCACATTAATATTACTAAATATACAGAATAAAACAAACAAATGAATACGAATAACATACAGTACAGTAAATAGTGATGTTATGTTCAGTATATCTATGTGTTTCTTGTGGAAGTCCAGTATTACTCTAGTTTCTATCAGAAACCTGGTTTGACTCAATCAGTCCTTCATTAAATTAAAAATAAATTAGGAGCTGCTAACGGAATTTTACAAATCCAAACAACAGCTGGAGGAACCGAGGAGGAATCTGGAACCGAACCGAAATATCAACGATATTTGTACAAATAGAACAAATCTTAATACTTTTTACAGCTTGTTTGTTTGCATTTATTTTAAGGCTAACTTTTCAAGTAGAAACACTATCACACCCTGAGAAAAATGGCTTTAAACAATTTTCAAAAATTTCACAGTACTGTACATGCCACCTAACCACCTAACCACAGGAGGAACCTATAATCTCACAGAACAGTCCAACATGTCTCCTGTATAGATTAACACAGGGGGCCTTAAACTACAAACACTTCTTCCAATTTGGTAAACCAACACTAAAATACAGTGCTGAGATATAATTGGCCCTGACATTTTGGAAAATAAAAAATGCAGTTCGAGAATCAGACCAAACCAATACACAATACACTGAATCAAACTTTGCATTCCTAAAAACAGTAACCCCCTTAAAATCCTATTCTAGTGACAGTTCAATATTATTTAAGGACGTATGTCCAAAACCTGCTGCATTCTGCACTGGTGCTAAAACCAGATTGCAGGTCCAGAAGCAGCAGCTCACCTGTGGTACTGAGCCTGGAGGAACTGGAATTCCTCTTTAATGCGATCCAGCGTCTCCAGAACGGTGAACTTGAAGGACTGGCCAGGCTGCAGAGGGACCTGAGGAACAGAACATGACACTGGTCATAATCAACATCAGAATGTGCTCTGGAACAGAGAACCGATCCCCTGCTATGCAAGGCAAACAAGAAAACAAAACGATGTATTATATTCATATATACATATTATGAAATGTCTAGACAACGTACAGCGGACATGAATATGTATCCTCCAAGAAATCTTATCAGATGTGTCTTGTTTTGCTTGACAATTTATTTAATATACACACCTATAATATACTTATGATATATATTTGTTTAATATATATCAACACATATTACACGATTGATTTTCCACTGTATATGCAACTCCCAGGAATACATTCAGGTGGTACAGCTAGTGGGTAGGATACTTGGCTCTGGACTAAGAGGACATGGGTTCGAATCCTACCTTAGGCAAACCACCACTGGGTTCCTAAGCTCCTGAGCAAGACCCTTAACCCACCACTGCTCCATTAGGGAATGGAAGAAGCTTTGGATAAAAGTGTTTGCTTAACGCCGTACATGTAAATGCACAGAGGGTGGTAGGGGCCTAGTGGGTAAAACACTTGCCTAAGAACTCGATAACCACAAAGTTGCAGGTTAGAACCCCAACTTTCTACCATTGTGTCCTTGACACTTAACCCTCAGTGTCTCCAGAGGGACTGTCCCTGTAACTACTGACTGTAAGCTGCTCTGGATAAGAGTGTTGGCCATCAGTCACACCTTCACAGATAGTGTAAAGAAACTATACTTCAGCTCCCGATTCCACACACATATTAGGCAGTTTGATGAACAACTGTTCACTCCACAGTCCACACAGTTCATGTACAGAAACTGCAAAAACACCCCTTTTTGAATTTGTCGTGGTAGTGATGTCACAGCCACAGCACACATGATCATCTACTCTGTCTACAGCACTGTCTACATTCACACTGAAGTGATGGGTGTGTTCTGTAGCAGAGATACTGGACAGACGATGTTGAGAAAACAGTTTTTTTCGCTGGAAGAAAATGGATCACCACAGCCATCCACAAGACCCCCGCATCCAAAAAGCACTTTTGAAGACAATTTTTTTCCAACATCCCTGAGGATTTCAGCCTAAAAATTTTGAACAGCTTGGCCCACATTTCAGCCCAGATTGCTTTTTTAACATGGTGTGCTTCATTTCATTTACGAAGGCACCATCCGATCAGAAGAGAGTCATTTACATTTCAGTCTTAAAGGCACAGGGACAACTGTTTCTTTCATCTGTTTCTTTCTGATGAATAAAAACGTATTGCTTTTGGTACATAAAACGCACACTTAAGATACCATATATGAATTTGTATAGATACCGAAGCAGGAAATGGTTGTTCCTAGTATGCAGTGGTCAGTACCAAACAAAAACGGTCCAAGCAAAGAAGAGATATTTTAGCATAAACTGTAAAAGTTGTAAAAGTTCATGCTGGGTATGAGATCAGAGTTCCCATGCAGACCCCTGTCCAACGCAGACACCATTTAAAATAAGCAGCCTAACTGGACCACAGAGCAGCGGAAGACGATGGCGTGGCTTCAGAGAGAGAATATGAATTTACTTTCATATTTGTTACAAAATTAATAAACGATATTTTTCTTGATAATGCTAAAAAATGTATACATAAAATGGTGGAGGATATTTTGTAGTTTCCGAGTTATTGTGGGGAACCCAGTTATCGTGGGGCAGACCGTTTTCAGACTGTTACCTCATTTTCTCTAATCGCTACTTAAAGTCCATCCTTCTTAATTTAGTCCCAGTGTTTCCTAAAATGGCTTCCCTTCCGTCTGCACTCGTTTTGCTCTTTCTCCACTAACCTCTGGCACCCCCTCCTCTTTTCCAGCCACTGTAGTGCAGTGTCCGGCAAGTTCCGTGTGGGGCAGCTTGGATTGGCGGTTTCAGTAGGAGCTTAATTAGTCTAGACAAGTGAAATTCAATTAAATTTCAATTAGGCTAACGGTGGAGGTCAGCCACTCTGTGGGCTTTCCAGTAATTAAGCTGCAGGCTCGGCGCTGGGTAGATGGGTTCAGTACACACGGTGCAGGAGGGGAACGAGGGGGGCTGGCACCGTATCCCCACTGACCTTCATTCATTCACTCAAACACACACACACAGTTTGCTCGCTGTAATAACCCCAGGCTAACACTCTAGATACCCTTTCCAAACACCATTACACAACGTTAGAGGCGGATCACGGCTGTAGGATCAGTCATATCACCGGCCACAACCGCAGCGAGACGCCACACAAAAATCAACCAGAACAGGGAAGGAAAAACCACCAGAGCGTGAAAATCCTTCGGTCAGGTCAGCCTAAAAATTTACCTTATTCATGTGATAACAAGCAGTCCAGCTGCTTTTATTCAAGATAAATGCATTCGTTGGAAAATCTCCAAACCCTAAAAAGTCACAATTATTACTGGCCATAATAAAAGTCAGAATAATTAATAATAATTAAAAAATAATAATTTCTCACTCGTAACTTGCAAGTAAGTACCATCAACAATAAAGCAGCTATATTGTAATATAGTAGCAATATTCTGTCAAACGATACACATTTGTATCTGTACGAACAAGAGGGGATTTTTCATTTACATCTGAATTTCAGTAGTGGCGATGGGAACCTCTGAAGACTTTAACGTCTCAGGAATCTCTCTTAACAGAACGCTACTACGTGGAATTAAAATAGAAAAAAGTCAAATGACTGTTAAATAACCCAAAGCAATATTGCATTACACAAATGCAAGTCAGGTGCTGACCTATCAGGTGCGAGTTTGCTGTCCTTATACACTGTTAGTATACGGGACATATTGCTAAAAATACACCTACATTTTATTCCTGGTCTTGGTCAGACAGTAATCTGTTGTGAAGTCGTAAAATGAATCCATGAACCGCCTGAACTGACGGTCAGCAGATGGTGTTGGAGACGAAGGGGGGCGGGGCAGTGTGCATACAAACACACTTGCGTAAACACCCACATGTGTGTTTGTGTTCACACTCTTGCACACACACACGCACACGCGCACACACACACACGCACACACATACAGGCAATAGCAGCCTTAATATGTCTTGTTTAAAAATGGAACGTCAGAACGCCAGAGGGGGTCTTGAAACCCCAAACTTATCCAGTTAATCTGGTGTGTGTGTGTGTGTGTGTGTGTGTGTGTGTGTGTGTGTGTGTGTGTGTGTGTGTGTGTGAGGCAGCGAGCAGTCAGTCATCACAATTTAGACAAGCAGGAGCGGGTGAGCTGAGAATTACCAGAGATTATCTACTGAGAGGGAGGAGGAAGAGGGGGCGAGAGAGAGAGAGATAGCAAATGTAACAGAACAGACATAGGGACCTAGGGAGAGAGAGGGAGTTAGAGAGAGAGAGCAAGAGAGAGAGACAAAAGAAGATAGGTAGAAAGAGAAAAAGAGAGAGAGAGAGATAGAGAGAGACACACACAAAGAGAAATCGGACCATTAGAAAAGACAAAACAGAGAGAGAGGGAGAAACAAGGGACAAATAGAGAAGGATTAAAAAAAAAAAGACCTGAGAGAGATATGAAGGGAGACTGAGTGGGGGTAGGGACAGAGACAGAAAGAGAAATATAAGGAAAGAGAGAGACATCAGTGAAGAAAGAAGAGAGAGAGATGGGGAGATAGAGAGTGAAAGAAAACAAGAAACGTTGTTGAAAGTGGATCAAATCAGATCTTTTCAAATCAAATTTGAGTCACTTTCATATGCACTCAGATCACTCAGATATGAAACACATGGACATTAGAGCATGATAAGACTGGACTGACTGAAATACACAGACACTGCATCACCTTCTCATTGTCGAAGTGGAGGAGTCTGTTCACTGGTTTGAAAATGAATGGAAAAGCTTGTAGCAGTGGCCTTGAAGTCCTGCTCTTCAATAAAAAGAGCTAAATGGTTTGCTGCTAAAGTTGCAAGCAAAAAAAATCCAAACTTCATCATGGAGAAATGTGCATTCCCAATTGCAATTGGAAAAAAAATTATTTGCGCAAAATGGGACAAAGTATTCATGTATAACTATACATAACGTCCCAGGTGTGTTGCCAAGATGAGTGGGCAGGCATTCACCTACAGCACACATACACACCACTGGAACTCCCCAGAAAACTAGCAAACAGTGATTTGTAGCAAGCTGGTTACACTATATGGACAAAAGTATTGGGAATTAAACCAACAGGTGACATCGCATTTAAACACATAGACTTTATTATGGAGTTAGTCCTCTTTGCAGCTATAACAGCTTCCACTCTTCTTGATTTTCCATAAAATTTTGCAGTTTTCTGAATTTGTGTAGAGCATTAATGAGGTCAGGACTCTGTGTAGACCAGTTAAGTTCTTCAATACTCTTTCAGCCATGTCTTTATGGAGCTTACATTGGTGCACTGAGACACAGTCATGCTGGAACAGAATAAGGGTTTTCCCCAAACTGTCCACAAAGTCGGAAGCAAAATGTCTTGGTACACCAAAACATTAAGATGACCCTTCATCAGAAGTAAGAGGCATAGCCCAAACCCTAAAAAACAGGTGTGTCCCAATATTTTTGTCCATATAGCGTACCTGTGGTTGATGGAGGTAGCTCTTCACCTCAAAGTAACTGAACATTATTCATGATCTGAAGGCAGTCTAAAAGTCCATCCAGATAAATTGCTACCAAAATTTTGCTCTTAATATTGTGAAAATACTGAATGATGATCTATTGGAATGCATCTCAGGAAAAGGAAATGGCTCAGCCATAAGCACACACACACATTTCTCTCGACCCATGTGAGAATCTGAATGCTATTGTTTTTTATAATTTGGCACTGTAGAGATTTTTTGTCTGTTACAGCTAATCTGATATAAAAAACTAAATACTGTGACATTTTGTCGTATTGTCCACCCATGTGGGTCCACTGAAGTCAGACGAGAGAAAGATTTTTTAATCTTTTATAAACAACATTTATAATCTGATAGCAGTCTAAAAGTCAATCCAAATAAAGTGCTACCCAGATTTTGTGGTGATACCCGTAGCCCTCGTTCTGTCCACCTGTGAGAAGCTCAGTTGGCCACAGTGGTGAAGCTCCTTCAGGGCGGTGAGGAGAGGATGCACTTTTAAGAGCGCGGCACTTCTGAAGGGTTTGCAGCAGCCTTTCCTCGACACTGCATCCTCCCAGACAGGCCGGGGATCGCCGCAGACATGAAAAAATCATCCGATGGTGAAATATTTAGCAAAAAACGGCACATGAAGAGATGAGGGGCGCTAAAGTACGGCGGGAAGGGAAGCATAGCTGTGATCCCAGGAGAAGCTGATAGGGAATGTGTGTGTTTCCGCTCTCTTTGAACCCTCCACCACTCTCTCACCCTTTCTCATCCCTGCAAGGCAGATCAGTCTCCTTGCCTCTACTTGGTTGCCCACTGGAGAAAAGCTCTAACCTGATCCTGATCAGAACCAAGCCAAAATCCTGTTGCCTCATCCAACCGTCCAGCAAACTACAGTGTCACTGAACTCTGGAGTTTCTTGGGCTGTACCTGTGCCCCCCTGCAGAGTCCAGACTGCGAACAGATCACTTGCATTTCTGCGCTGCAATCTCATCTTAACCTTTAGAAGTGTTTAGAAGTGTAGCGTTATTACTGCCTTTTGCTGTGCTATTGTAGGGCTGTCATTAATCCCTGATTAGAATCCATTACTGGATTAAAAAAGAACCAATTCAAATATACATTCTCAATGAATCAGCTTAGTGAATACTTAGCAATTTCAACCATAAGCATGGAATTTGCAGGTCATTACTGAGCAGCGCTCAGCAATGCATATCTCAATACAAGGTGAAAAAAATGGCCTAAAGTTATTGCTCTTTGCTGTTGCTGCGCAATACTATTTAACTGTAATTCTGTAACTATATATATTGCATAGTTAGCTATGTAATAAATAGTTATATTTAAAAATCCATACTGTACTATATAACAACACACTTGATCAATTTTTGTGATTTTTGAGGTTACAAGTCTGTTTTTTCCTTCCACAAAATGAGACTGTGCATGACTGCTTTTCATGAAATTAAAATCATAGTATCTTACGAAGACAACTGTGGCATGGGTTGAAATCAGGCCTGTCAAATGATTAAAATAATTCATTGTGACTAATCATTTATGATTAATTGCTCCATTGTCATATTTGCTCAAATTTGACCCTAAAGAATACAGTGCATGTTGTTACAGCTTTATGATTGCATAAAAAGGATTGCTTCATCAGAACATATTTGTTTTCAGTCATTCAATAACCTTATTTTCATCGCATGAATGTAAGATCTGTATATTCCACCCAATGGTGGAAGTGTTTATTTCATATATAGAGTTGATGATTCCAGCTTGTCCATTAATATAGACATTCTTTTGTTCATACAAGTGAAGCTTTCAACTGTGCTTTTGCTTTTGTTAGTTATTTGTTTGTTGATTTATCCGTAATTCCAGTCCAGTGGGGTCTGCTGAGTAACTTCAGCATCAGAAGGATGTTTTGCTTGCAAATACTTATTCAGATTCAGTTAGGCCTTGTTCACACGGACGTCTGAACCAGGCGTTGAGCGCCTATTGAACGCCGCCTGTTTTTCTGTTCATTGAAGCAAATCAAAGCGTCCACACGGGCTTTCAGCACCGGCGTTCGGCCGGCTGCGCGTTCGGATGGCGTCAAATAAACGCTGCATGCAACGTTTTCTTGCCGTCAGAATCCCGACGAACGCGAGGAAAAGGCTGCCGTTAAATGGCGTCAGACTAACGGCAGTCGAACGCCTTGCTGACGTCGATCAAGCGTCGCTACCAAACGCCGCAAAAACGCCTATGGCGTTCAGAGCGCGTTCATTTCTAACGTCCGTGTGGACGAGGCCTAAAGATAGTGGTAGTTCTATAATAAACAAACAAACCACAGCAGCAGCTTGAAATCATGTTTTTTTCATGTTCAAAGGCTACAGTCAATAAGTCACAACAACAACACAACGCATGAGCGGCTGGGCTTCAGCCTAAACTACTACAGACGGTTAGGAGGATCAGTTTAGCAAAATGTGTTAACGGCATTGAAAAAATAAGTGCCAGTAATAATTTATCACATTAATGCATAGTAAGTGTGTTAACTTTGACGGGCTCAGCTGAAAGTATAGTCTGTGTAATGAACAGAATTTCTCCATTCATTTCAATGAGGCTTGGAGTGAGAAAGCCATTATAAATTGCTGTGTGCTTTTGTTCACTGGAGCTAACTGTGACTTTTAAGAGCAAACATTAATTTAACACTCCAGAGTGTTAAAGACTGCAGGAGTTCGAAAACTGTGACTGAGATTTCACAACATACGTGCTTCACTTTAAGGGGTCGACCCAAAGCCAGCATCCACTACTGGACTGAAAAAGTGTGTATTGGCTGGGAGAAACAGCCTGGTGCCTTTCCGAAAGTACTCTCAGCTCATTCCTTTTGCTCCTCTGATGGCGTTATGTGGGTTGAAGAAGAGGGCGCTGGCAGACGAACGCGTGAACTGGATTCAGGGTCTCATCATGGAGTTCCGACCACAAAAATGTCATGAAGATGAAACAGAGATGATTACTTGAACATACAGTGGGTTTCAAAATCTCAGATGAACAGCAAAAACATTTCTATTCTGTATCTGCGATGAAATTTAAAGGATTTTATTTCAAATTATACTACTAATATAAAGGTATTCCGAATTGAGCACTCTACATTGCCCGTAGGTGTGAATGTGAGCGTGATTGGTTGTCTGTCTCTATATGTGGCCCTGCGACGTACTGGCGACTGTCCAGGGTGTACCCTGCCTTCGCCCGTTGCAGCTGGGATAGGCTCCAGCGCCCCCCCGACCCTGAATGCAGAAATAAGGGGTAGATGATGGATGGATGGATGGATAAAGGTATTCCAAAATAACTTAAAAGCAAGAAAGTTGACATTTTTTTCGTTAATTTTAATGTGTTTGGTATATTCCGCATTTTCTTTAATGACAGTATCTGCAAAGCCTCTGTTGAATAGAGGATGTATCTGAGAGTGGAAATGATTTTGTACCAAGGCCTTAATATGGCCATTTGTCCCAAATGATCTATTACTTTGACTAATGACCTAGAAAAAGTTTCTTATTTTTCATCTTATTTACCTTATCTTATTTTTTTCAAAATTGTAACACTCTCTTTACTTTATTTCTGAGTTTCTTTGAAAAAAAATCTCATATTTGCAATGTGGTCTCCCACTTTAGGACCTCAGTGTATGTCCCTATTCGTCTTTGTATTCATTTACCTAATAACCAGGATGTGAATCTTAGCAGAAAACATAAAAATGAATTATAAATTGTAAAGTTTCTGACTAAGCAGCTTATAAGAGCTAAATATGGAAATATTTCAAACAAAAACGTAACACATTCATGCAGAGTTAAGTAGTTATTCTGTATTATCCAACTGATATTCAGCTCTGATATTTGCTGAATGCAATACACACATTTTCATTCAGTATAAAACATATGATTGCAATTCAAATACACTTTGTTTAAAAAAGCAAAGGCGAGGCAGTGCAGGGTCAGCATGAAATCTGGGGCAAATTGAAAGCTGAAGTCGAACACAAGAGGAACAGAAAGGCGAGAACAGGAATAGAAGCCAAAATGAGCAGCTCCTCACTAAGTGAGCATGTGTGAATGCTGAGGCCGGATATTTGGCTTAGATGCTTTACTTGGCCACCTGATCAGTGTGACAAAAAAATGTCTCTTTCACACCACACACACTTAGACATACATAAATAACTGTGAACAGACACTCAGAGTTCTGACATTGGTAATAGCAGGATGAGCGACCTCCACCATCAAAACGTCTATTTTTGGGATGATGAAAACAGTCATGGATCCTTTCCAGGGTGAAAACATTCCATTGACCCCCACACTCCAATTCCTCAAACATCAAGCACCATCAGACAAATATGCAGCCATCTGTGGTGGATACATAATTAGACTAAGCAGATAATTCCATATTTAGGGGTTGGCAATATGATCATATTATGCTGTTATTGTGATAAACTATGTCAAAGCATGCTATTATGTTTTTCCTGAGTATATTGTTAATATTTTATTGGATTTAGTGCAGTGCAGAGCCCTTTTTTTAAATTAGGGACCTCCTGGCTGTACACTCAGAACCATGCGTATATACAATAGGAAAAGCTGAAGTGGGAACAAATTATTTTTTTTCCCCCAATTTTCTACCCATTCCATGCCACTCATTACGTATGACTCCCTCTAATTATAAGATGCTACCAGTGCTGGGAAGGTGGAGGCTAGCATATGCTTTCTTTAAGAATTGTGAAGTTACACTACATCTTATTTTGAACCACTTTTTGCATAAAGTCACTGTACATATCAACACGCTTGGAGGAGAACACTAAATACCAATTGTACTACATTATTTGACCCCAAATCACACTGATCAGTGGTCCCTGAGCCACTGAGCTGGCAAGCCAATCAGCCATCGCCTCCCACCTGCATCTTCTCTTTCATCAGATTTCATGCAGGCCAGTGTCCAGATAACTGCTCCCCAGACACACAATTCACACACACACACACACCCTAACGCACACACAGTCTGGAGTAGCTCTGCGTGACTGCGTACACACGCGCACACGCGCGCACGCGCACACACATTTACAAGAAACATACACTCAAACTTTCACTGGGCAGAGGGGGAGAATTTCTCAGATTTCTCGGTGAGCCAGATGACGTAAACCAACAGTAACGTTCAACAAGAGAAGAGACAGAGCTACACATACAAAATACACTATCAAACAATAACAATACTGAATCCTGATAAATTATCAGCGTCATTAATAACTTACACAATACGGCCAAAGGTATGTGGTGATCCACAATATTATTTTAATTTACCGGGTGGCTTTTTATACATCAGTAGTGATAAATACAAATACGACATTCTCAGCCTAAAAAGGTACTTGAAAGGTGAACATGTGAATGTCAGAATGTGAATTTTCTGTACTGTTACAGCTGCCCTGTAAGTGCTAGTATTGTGAAATGGAAGAATCCAGGAGCAAGTAGACCATCCAAATTCATAGTGTGTGTGAAGAGTGTAGAGGAAATGTTCTGTTGCATCACTGATTAAAGATCCACCTCTGGAAGAAACACTGATGATTATGCATGCAGATCTTCATGGGCTTCCATGGCTCAGTATCTGTACATGAGCCAAAGATCACTGTGCTGTATGGAGTGGTAAATCATCCTTCTGTATCTCACGGTCTGATGGATGAATCTACTAGGAGAACACTGCCTAAAGGAGTGCCAAAAGTAAAGTTTGTCGGAGGAGGGATAATGGCCTTAGTACCAGTGAAGGGCTGTGTTATTGCATTCAAAAATATTACACAGTTACACTAAATGCCAGTAGTTATTGTGATAATGTTTTTAAAACTGACTTGTTTTCAGATTCAAAATCAGATTCAGACATTTTTTGTCATATAGACCATCATACATGGTACGACATACAGCGAAATGCTTTTTGCAATGCCTTTAAACAGTATGACGGTAAAAAGGATAAAGTGCAGGTGCATTACCAACTAATTGTACTGACACAGTAGTAGTAGTTCTGAATAATAAAATGTTACGTGAATGTATGATGTACATATATGAACTATATATGGGGAGGAGTATTAATGTAGATATGAATATGCAATGGATAGAGTCACAGTTCCAGATGCTGAATAATACATAATAATATTAAGGTGCATGATCATACTGGAGATAATTACAATAATGTCAACAAACTATAGTCTGTGCTAACACATTATTTCCCCACAAAGGCTCAAACTATTGGTTCTAAAGAGACATACCAAGTCTGTCTTTAGTGACATTCACTGACGAGCTGGCAAACAAGTGTCCAGTGAGTTCAAAATGAGTGCCAAGTAAACAAGACAGAAGGTTTGCAGGCTTGAAAAGGTGCTGGGGGTTTGAACACGAGTTATTTCCAAAAAAATGCTGGAAGTGACACAATAGACCTATGCAGCTCTGAAAAAGGCAAGGGCTGGATGTTATGATGACACCATTAAATAAGCTTACAGTGTATATTGTTACACTTCAAAACCAGCCAGTAAAATTTGCTTAAATTATTTCTAATGTTTTCTATAAAAAATATAAATTTTTTTCTGAACTGTAGTGTATTTGCTTAAAGTTTGATCGCAAGAGTTTGCAGAAAGTCCTTTCCTGTTCCAGAATGACTGTGTCCCTGTGCACAAACCAAGGTCTGTAAAGACAGCTAGATGAGCTTAGTGTGATCTGCTCAGAGCTCTAACCTCAAACTTAAGCATTTATCTTCCATCACCAACATACAGTGGTGGCCATATGCATATGCATTTGTCCGGCAGAGTCTGCTAAATTTAAAGCCATTTCAAAAGTCATTTAAAGGCTGTATTTGAGCAAGAAGGTCACAGTCATGGAGTCTTTCATAATACATTTTTAATATGCAAAAACTTGATGGGCCTGAATAATTTTAATAATCTATTTATTCCAAATAAACTATGGTATTCAGTTCTCTATTTAAAATTTGTAGTCACTTAAAAATCAATTATAGCTGGTTTGGTTTAACAGACAACACTATGTGTCATTATGAAACAAGACTATTATTCTTTAAGGGTGATTTTGATTTTGGGTATTTGAGCATTCATTCAGCAATATTCACAGATATTCTAAGCTTGTAAAAAACCTTTCATGCTTTTCTCACAAACTATCCCTTTTAAAAAGCAAACACATGAGTCCCTTTTCATTGTTCCTCTAAGGAAACAAATCAGAATATGACAGTACACGCAACATGGAATTTCCTTTAGCTAGTGATAGAAAACATATCACAAAGAAAGCTCTAATTCCACATGCTGATCCATTTGGATGTACACAAAACCACTCTGGGGGCAGACTTTAATGTGTTATAGAAGACAAAGCCTGAATGTCTTCCAGAGGTGGGTAGTTCAGGTCCAGAAAGCAAAAATTCTCTCCAGGGTCTCGCTCCAGCTGCCTCGATAAAGGCGTAAGTAAAAAAAAAAAACAAGACACGGGAGACAGGAGAAAAACTCAAACGCAAGCAGAAAGTCAGTGGACCGACAACAAAGGACCCATTCAAACTGAACTAAATACTCTAAACCCAAAACACACAAACCAATAGAAACTAAAACTCATTTAAACATAATACCGGTCAACTAATGAACTCTAAGCTAAAACTGGGTGTACACAGAACATCAGCAAAAAGTCCACTTCTGTAACACAAAAAAGGGCGGCCTCTAGTGGCCTTCGACCAGGAATGTTACAGTAGCCCCCCACAGCACAACCCTGGGGTAGGTGACCCACATTACGGGTCCCACTCATCCCCCTTTGGAAGCACAACAGCGGCCCCCAAACAGAAAAAGGGGCTGGGCCCAAAGAATAAGGTACAGGGTCTGCAACTTTGTGACCAGAAAGAGAGGCTGCAGTTTCGGGGACAGAAACAGGGGCTGCAGCTTTGGGAACAGAAACACAGCTTCTGGACAAGAAACGTGGCTACAGCTTTGAATCAAGTCCTGGGAGCTAGTGTGGGCAGGAGCCGGGGAGTCACTGTGGGCAGGAGCCGGGGAGCCGATGTGGACTGGAGCCGGGGAGCCGGCATGGGCTAAAGCCAGGGAGCCGATGTGGGCAGGAACCGGGGAGCAAGCGTGGGCTAAAGCCGAGGAGCCAGCGTGGGCAGGAACCGGGGAGCTGGTGTGGGCTGGAGCCGGGGAACTGGCGTGGGCTAAAGCCGGGGAGCCGATGTGGGCAGGAACCGGGGAGCGAGCGTGGGCTAAAGCCGAGGAGCCAGCGTGGGCAGGAACCGGGGAGCGAGTGTGGGCTAAAGCCGAGGAGCCAGTGTGGGCAGGAACCGGGGAGCCAGTGTGGGCTAAAGCCGAGGAGCCGGCGTGGGCAGGAGCTGGGGAGCCGGCGTGGGCTAAATGCGGGGAGCCGGCGTGGGCAGGAGCCGGGGAGCCGGCATGGGCTAAATGCGGGGAGCCGGCGTGGGCTAAAGGCGGGGAGCCAGCGTGGGCAGGAGCCGGGGAGCCGGCGTGGGCTAAAGCCAGGGAACCAGCATGGGCTAAAGGCGGGGAGCCAGTGTGGGCAGGAGCCGGGGAGCCGGCGTGGGTTAAAGGCGGGGAGCCAGCGTGGGCAGGAGCCGGGTAGCCAGTGTGGGCAGGAGCCGGGGAGCCGACGTCGGTTAAAAGCAGGGAGCCGGCGTGGGCTAAAGGCGGGGAGCCGGTGTGGGTTAAAAGCGGGGAACCAGCGTGGGCAGGAACCGGGGAGCCGGTATGGGCTAAAGCCGGGGAGCCGGCGTGGGCTAAAGCCGGGGAGCCGGTGTGGGCTAAACATGGGGAGCCAGCGTAGGCAGGAGCCAGGGAGCAGGCGTGGGCTAAAGCTGGGAAGCCGGCTGGCAGAAAGACACTTTTTTCACATGTAAAAAAATGGCTTTAAACAATTCCCATAAGTGCCTAAGACACAGGACTGTAACAGTATTGCAGAAGTCAATTAAGGCACTCCTTTGTCTCAAGTAACCAATCTGTAAACATGCTTTGTGAAAGACCCTTCTGGACCAGGTGTCTTTAGTGAATGCCAACACACATACACACACACACACACGTGTTCACACTGCTAGACTCTCATTACTTAAGTATATAGGGTTACTTATACTCTTGTTAATGGTGCGTACAGTATATCCCGCTTGTCAAACACATCTCCAGTACTAGTCCGGAGGAGTGGGATCGTGTTTCTAACACCTCTCACCATTCAGGATATGCAACTGTGCCTCACAGACTCAGGTTTGCTTTGTGCAACAGCTGGGCTTTCACCCAAACCCAACAAACTTACCTCTCACAGCAGGGCACCAATGATCTGAGATCAGCAGGAGGGTGGGTGATATGGCCATCACAATTACTAGATTAAAATTACTAAGCACATGAATCACTCGTATGTCACTGAAAGAGAGAAAACCCACACCAGCAGCATCTCACAAATGCATGTAAGCTTGAACTCATTGCTGTTACTTAATTGTTCCATGGAATATTTTATGATAAAACACACCAGTTACAAAGCAAGGCAGTTTTTTATTTGCAAAGGTAAATAATTCCAGTTCTTAGATTTTCTAAAATTTACAGTAACAGTCAATAAAACCACTAAGTCAGAGGGGGATGACAAATTCCAAGACATGCTCACTCCAAAAAAACTTAAATGCTTAAATGCTTGCATCTCCTAGCATCCACTCACAGTGAGCTTTAATCACAGACATTCTTGGTCCAGAAAGATGTTTTAACCACTAAAATACTACTCTGGAGAGGTTTTACTGAAATAAGCTAGAGCCCTCAACAGTGGGTAATAAAAGCCTTGAAGCTTATGTGGTGTTTCCACTTTGCCCTTATATGCCTTTTTATGACATTGAGAGCTCCCCATTCCGGATGGTTGCAGATGTAAGTAATGAACTTCCTATGGAATTCTTCAAGACCTCGTAAATAAAAGCAGATCACCACTGAACTGAAAAATGAGTGCATAGTGCAGGTTAAACTTTGTGTGTAGCATCTTCTCCAGCCTTAAACAATAGTTAGGGTCCTAGGATTTCCGCAATGCAGAAAATGCGGACGGAATCACGGAATTCAACAAATAAAATAGAATCCATTGCAAAACGCGGAATGTCGTATAACTCGCTGATATCGGTGTGTGGGCAAAGCAAAGTTATTGCTTCTAATTAATTTTGGCCACTGCAGCCACCTGTACGTGTTGGCTGTTGAGGTGGGACTGCGCATAGACACGGAGGAAAAAAGTCAACAATCAGCCATGGCGAAGAGGGTCGTTAAAACACAGAAGTTCTCCAAACAATTCTGGAATTCGACGCTTAGTGCTAAGTTTAGAGCAGAACAATACCCCAGCAATTTTTATGAATCGGGAGAACAACTCTTTTGTAAGTTTTGCCAGCACACGATAGACTGGACCCACAAGAACACATGACCACTTACAGTCAAAGACTCACATCAGAAACAGAGACAAGAAGCAAACTAGCACGAACCGCTCACTCCAGCAAAGTCTTGGTCATGCAGACAAATGAGCTGAAACAAGACGTGAGTTCAGGGACGTCTCTAGGACGGAAAGACAAGGGGAGCTTAGCCCCCAGGGTTGTAGGAAGGAATTAGCGTGTATAGAGGGCTGAAAACTATTCACCAAATATTTCCTCTCACTTAAGGAAACAAGTAAAGTTAAGCAGTGAACAGTTATGGACACTCACAGTATTGTTCAGTTGAACTGAGTACAAACTGCGCTACCAGAGAAATATTACTAAACGGGCTCCGGTTGCGCTCAGTGATATCTTGTATGAAATGTTTGGATATATAATTTAAAAATAGTATAATAATTACTATATATTTAGGGTGGCTTGGGATCATTTTGGGGAGGGGGGGGGGCTTCAAACCCCCCAAAATAGACCCAACAACGCCCATGCGTGCGTTAATTAAAGATTTTGTTGCTCTGTGCGCCGAGTCAGACATTTCTTTGAAAAAAAATGCTGCTGGTTAGAGGTGGCAATATGATATCTTGTAACAACTGTTATCATACGCTTCTCTGTGTATATCATGGCAGTGTTTTCTTTAGATTGTTTTACAGGTCAGGCGGTGAGTTCTGCGAAGCCAGCCGTGTTGCCATACACACAGTACTCTGAGCCACCCCTCATTTCTTCATATTTTGCTCTGAAATTACACTATTGGTGCAAAAATGCTATTGTGTACCAGCCAAACTGTCTTATCTTTGGCATACTGGCCAGTTTAAATGAAAGAAATGTGAACTACCTTTTTACTGAAACAGGCTACAAAGTGTCTAAAGATACAAGTAGTCTAGATAAAGGAGTTCCAGCCACTCAGCATTTAGCACCACCAGTATACTGATCACCGCCTGATCATCTGGAATCACAAGCACCTTTTTCTTCCCTGGTTCAGGCCCTAAGTTAGATATGTTTGTTCTGGTCAATGATTCACACAAAAAACATTCCTCTGAAACCGGTCACTGAACATGAGTCTTTAAAAGTCTGGAGGACTGTTCCTCAAAGCCATATTAAAATACAACGAAGCTTGGCTCTTTGGAAACAAAATACGAAGAAATGAGTGGTGGCTCAAACTTTTCAACAGTACTGTATGATTTTTAAAAAGGCCCTAAAATACAAAAGGCCAGGTAACTTATCTTACTTAAATTTAATTGGATTACCAACTTTGATGCACCAGCAAAGTGCACTGTGTGGCTGTATTATCTACTAAAATACAAATGCGGCATCAGTATTCAGTGTCCACAGATACTCAAATTACTTGGATAAGGATCAAAGGAAAAAACAAACCTAATCAGGACATCCCTAATTGGGGCTAGGGCATGTAATGCAGCCCCTTCCACCCCCCTCAAATAACAACCCCCACCCAAACAACCAGTACAACTAATTATAAACTACCTTTCCTCCTGATGCCGTTTGCCCTGCTCTTTCACACGACACAAACACAAACAGGGGCTCGTGCATTACTGCCTCTCACACGCTGATACAGGGCGAGGACTTGTGAGACGTCACACAAATCAGAAGGAATGGCTTGAGGTAGCTGATGCAAAAAAACAGTTTTCAATCAGAAACGCTTGTGAATTTCTAGGAACTGAACCGACAGCAAGGAGGCAGAAACAGCCGTTTGGACTTCCTGAAGGATTTACTGCTCTGTAATTGATTCATCAACTGTTTGGCAACCCGGCAGGAATGGAAACTGTGATACAAACAAATCCTACAAGTTCAGTGGTATCAACAACTGAAAACAGATCAGAACAAGAGAAAGTATGGGCCCAGCATGAAAGATACATACTTTTTTTCCAGTCTCTTTCCAGCACACACACACGCAAACACACACACACAGCTTTCTCAGTAAAAAGGAGAGACTGCAGGTTATTCATCTTGGAGAAAGCTCTCTTTCTTCTTTCACCTTCCACGCCTCTCTCTTTCTGTCTATGCCTCCATCTTCACGGTTATGTCTCTTTAGCTCTCTCTGTCTAAGGCTCTCGACTAGATGTCTCTCTCTCTTTGGCCCTCTCTTTCTATACCTGTCTCTCTATGATGCCCTCGCTTTTTCTATGACCCTCTGTCTCTGTCATTCTTTTGTCCCTCTCTCGTCTTCTCTCTTCCTGCTCTATTTAAATATACTTCTGTACTTTAATAATTACCTGGATAATTGTCAGCTAGACTATGGCCAGTTCTGCATTCATGACTTTTTCTGTTTGTTTCAGTGTAAAGAAATAACAAAAAATGTGGTAAAGAGTACAAGAAGGCATTTTCTGCAATAACCTTGAAGTATCAAACACTAATCAAGTGAAAGTTTACTTTGCCATGCTTTGAGTGAGAACTACCTGATGTCAAATTACAGACTGATTTTGTCGATAACTGTGTGACTGCAGGGTTAAATATAGAAAGACTACTATTTTGATCCCAACACTAAACTCTACCTCACAGCAGTGATGAAGTTCAGTTTATTTCACTTTTACCAGCTCATCACAAAATGATGAGCCACAGCCCACTGTTTTGGTCTGGCAAAATCTTGACAAACCCTTTTTTAATTTCATTTTAAAAGATGCATTTTCCTCACATGCAACTGTCTTAATTTCGACTCAAATTTAGACCAAACAAAAAATACCCTTAATTTCATGCTAGAAAGATACAAACAGACGCAAAGAAGTGTGTATACACTAGAGTGCGGATAAAATTGGTAAATACTGGACCCACTGTATAACTCAAACCTATCCAGTTCCACCAAGTGAGTGAGATACATAGACCAATGAGGATCAGCCCATCCTGGAACTCTCTCAGCTCTTTAACCAGTTTGCGATTCTTTCGGCTCAGGTTCGATTCTAACAACGAACTCCTACCAGCAGGAAGCTATGGACCACAGAGGAAAAATACACTAATGTGATATTTTGTGTTGAATTTATAATGAATTGTGAAGGATCTTATACGATTCAGCCACTAAATGTAGCAAAGATCCACTAAATGCAGAAAAGTGGAATCCAACCAGACTCTCCAGGTTTATTGAAAAAAGGCAGCACAAAATAATGATTTGTGACATCACACAATGTGAGCATGTGCTCCTTCGGGTTGGATTAGTTTCAGGATCAGGTCAGATTCATCCTTTTTTTTCCCCTCCAACGGCTGGGTAGCGATACCCACTTATACCGATGTGTCATCTGGAGTTAAATATGACATTTCTTGCATATGTTTGCTGAAACAGCGCTGGCCTTGTTACCCTCATCTCAGGCCAGTCTGGCTAGCCTGGCTGCAGCAGCTAGCTGTGGCACGTTCATCCTCTTTAAGACGGAATTATGGATCCTTGGTGGTTTGTGGCACAAAGACATCAAACACACCACTGACCCAAATGCTTTCAGCACACCACTGATAACAAGCCAGCCTGCTGCGACTGGTTTTCCCTCTTTCCATGAACTCCGCAAAACTGACAGAAGGTTACCGCATGAAGTAAAACAAACACGCACACGCACACGTACACGCACACACACACACAGAGTGCTATTCTGCCCACACAACTTAAAATAAACTGGCTCTTGAGAACACCTGGGTGCAGCTGACAGGGCTGTGTGTGCGGACGTGTCTCCATGTGTGCGTGTGTGTCTGTGAGGTGACTGAAAGCCCCTGAAGAGAGACATTCTCTCTCTCTCTCTCTCTCTCTCTCTCTCTCCCTCCCTCACCAATTGTTTCATGTGTCTCGTTCCTCCTCTTACAGCTTGCTCAGTGATACAGAGAGGGGTGCTGGCTTGTGTGTGTATGTGTGTACAGAGTGAACGAGAGGGTGAGAGAGAGATAAAGCGAGTATCAGAGAGAAAGGGGGAGAGAGGAAGAATGAAATGAAATACACTGTGGGTTGAGGTTTGATCTGAAGTGTTTGTAATGTGTGGATTGATGCGGAACACCGCTCCCGCTCATCTGAACTGTTGGTTCTCTTTGTTTCATTTGTTGATTCGAATAAATTCTGTGCCTAAACAGAAACGAAAATGCCAAATCCCTCTTAACCTTCGCAGTCTCATCAGCTTCCATTCCTCAGTCTATTACCTTCATAATAATCCAGTCACTGTCATCTGCATACACACACTTAAAAATAGAGGTACTTAAACAGTTCTTGGCTTGGACATGCAGTTCTAGGAAGAAAAAAACCCTTGAATTGGTGCGAAACCTTGACATGATGTGAACGTTCTTTACATTTTAGAACAGTTCTTCATTCTCAGATCTCCTTTTAGTATCTTAATTTGTGATGCACTTACAGAACAAGCCTTGGGATGTGGACATACAAAGAACCCTGAGGGGTTTTAATCAGAGACAGTATTTGCTGTGAATAGGAGGTTTCCTTAAACTGCTCGTTACCATGCAGAGCAAAATCATTACCACTTTATTTGGATGTTTCAAACACTCTGCAGATGCTCACCTCAGCTAAAAATGTATTCAATTCACCACAAACCAAACACAAAACCACAACCACAACCACAACCATGACTGTGATCCTAATCCTAACACTAAAGAAATCAAATGCATCTGAGAGTCTGT